>JAODAL010036764.1:0-41253 GCA_025379985.1 Phyllomedusa bahiana | reverse complement strand
ACAGAAATGGCAGAAGATGTCACAAGTCCTCAATGATTCATTTAGTAAGAAGGTAAGGAGTTTATAATGATATATTACAGCGAGGGTAAAAAGATTTCTTTTTCGCCCTTATCTTGTTCATGTCATCCTTCACAAGTCACTTGATAAGCCTGGAGATCCATGTTTTGGAAGTCAGATACTCTAGCAGCTTTGTTAGATGAGAAAGAGATGGTTTGACATTGCTCATCTAACAATTTCTTTATGTCTACTTCTACATAAATGTGTGTATTTCTGCCCCATATATGCCTGAATTCCATCTGGTTCACTGTGTAGGGAATTTTATACCCAAGGGTTAATTTATCCTCTTGAGTCAAATACAGGGTGTGTGTATTTCTGCCCCACAGACTCCTGATTTCTATCTCATTCATTCTGTAGGGTATTTTATACCTAAGGGTGCTTTCACACAGTTCGGTTTTGGAGCGTTTTTGATGCGTTTTTTTGGATGCGTTTTTTGTGCAGCAACGTATAGCATTAATTGTTGTGCCTTCCTGCACAAAAAACGCATCCAAAAACCGCATCAAAACACACCAAAACCGCACCATGTGAAAGCACCTTAAGGGTTAATTTCTCTTCTTGTTTTGTGGGGGAATTTGAGTCATTTGAGTATTTCTGCCACATACACGCCTGAAATCCATCAACTTCAGACTGTGGTGGTATGTAATCTGTGGCCAAGAGTTAATTTATACACTTTTTCTGTGTCAAATCCAGTGTTTGTGTATTTCAGCCCTATATACATTTCAAATCCAGCCGATTCAGTCTCTTGGGATATTGCTATCTGTGGCAAACAGCTAATTTTTTTCACTTATTGTGTTGATTCTGTTAAACACTGATACATGTAGAGCCCCCCCCAAAAGAGTGAAGAGGGTGTCATCAGTAATTTTGCATTGACATCAATCATTTTGCCCTTTCTTTGATCCTTCAGTGTCCACTTTCAATTGGTCAATAATGCATCATTGCTAAAGCCAAAAAGACAACACTCCTAAAGAATGGATCATTTAAGCAACGTTTCCATATAAAAAATATTTCTTCTTTTATTGTATCAAATCTTAAAATGATGGTCAGCAATATTATAGCTTTATAACCTGCTAAACTGTTTCTCAAAACATGAGCAAACACTTGCGGTTATAGTGCTCTCCAGTCCCGGAGTAATCATCCAAGCAAGACGCCCTGAGTCTGGACGCTTCTCCCTGCACCTCGCACAGCTTGTCAGGTGAATTCAGTGTCGTTTATCACGGCTGATTGGGTGTGTGTGCAATGCTGCTCTGCAACATTTCAGGGTCCTCCCCCTTTCTCAAGCATGTGTGATCTCTGACCTGTCTCCATTTTATACATAAGTAACACATAACAAATTTTCATATGATACATTATCAAAGACATGTTTTTTTACCGATCTAATGAAGATATACTACTGGATATTTACACTCAGTTCACTTACACCTAATGGGTTAAATGAAGAGTGTAATTTTTATGTATTTTTGTGATGTCTTCATTAGATGGTTTAAAAAACATGTCTTTGATAATGTATTATATGAAAATTTGTAAATTTGTTATGTGTTACTTACATATAAAATGGAGACAGGTCAGAGATCACACATGCTTGAGAAAGGGGGAGGACCCTGAAACGTTGCAGAGTAGCAATGCACACACACACGATCAGCCGTGTTGAACGACACTGAATTCACTTGACAAGCTGTGCAAGCTGCATTGAGAAGCGTCCAGACTCATGGCGTCTTGCTTGGATGATTACTCCTGGACTGGAGAGCACTATAACCACAAGTGTTTACTAGGGATGAGCGATTATAATCGACAAAGTTGAAATCGGCACGGTTTTTAGGTTGATCGGAAATTTCCAATCAAGCGATATTTTAGGTGAGAATCTGCAGATCATCTATTACTATCGTGCCATTTTCGGCGCTTCCTGTCATTTTGGCAGCCAGCAAATCAGCTTAGAGCATAGAGCAGGGTGAGCTGGGTGTGCGACGTCATGACTGTGATGTGTATGATTGTCATTGGCTGGAAAAATCACATGACCTCGTTTTGCATAGAACAGCGTTTCCTGTTCTTCATCAGTGTTTCAGTGTCTCTCACTAGAGCAGGACGTGTGCTAGATCTCTCTCAATACAGCTCAGCTCAGCTCAGAGACACAGTTCTCTTTATTCATACAGACAACTATGCTTTTAGCTGTGAACATTAGAACATAGGTAGATTAGAGAATTTCAGCTCTTAGTTAGTTAGACAGAGACTTTTAAAGAAGCATCTAGCGCTGTACAGCCGCGGGGGTTGCGGGCGAACACAGACAGACAGGCAGGCAGGCAGGCTTTTGAAAGGAGAGTGTATATTGTGCAGCCCAGACTCTGCTTTGAACCTGCATTGAAATGGCTTTTTTTTACCAGTTTTTGGCCAGCACACCTCGCACCTGAGGTGAAATTGTACCTTTTATTTTGTGCAGCCCAGTTTTGTTCAAAGACCCACCTTGTACTTATATTAGGATACAGAAATTTTCTAGTAACTGCAGGTGTATTTCATAGGTGCAAAACCCACCTTTTATTATCCGTATAACTTTTAAATAGGTGTTTTTCACTTTGGCGCAGCCCAGTTTTGTTCAAAGACCCACCTTGTACTTATATTAGGATACAGAAATTTTCTAGTAACTGCAGGTGTATTTCATAGGTGCAAAACCCACCTTTTATTATCCGTATAACTTTTAAATAGGTGTTTTTCACTTTGGCGCAGCCCAGTTTTGTTGAAAGAACCAACTTGTACTTATATTAGGATACAGAAATTTGCTAGTAACTGCAGGTGTATATCATAGGTGCAAAACCCACCTTTTCTTATCCGTATGACTTTTAATTAGGTGTTTTTCACTTTGACACAGCAAGTTTTGTTCAAAGACCCACCTTGTAGTTATATTAGAATAAATAATTTTTCTAGTATCTGCAGGTGTATTTCATTGGTGCAAAACCCACAGTTTCTTATCCGTATAACATTTAAATAGGTGTTTTTCACTTTGGCACAGCCCAGTTTTGTTCAAAGACCCACCTTGTACTTATATTAGGACACAGAAATTTTCTAGTAACTGCTGTTGTATTTCATTGGTGCAAAACCACCTTTTCTTATCCGTATAACTTTTAAATAGCTGTATTGCACTTTGGTTCTCACCAGTTTTATTCAAATAGCCACCTTGTACTTAAATTTGGATACAGAAATGTTGTATTTGTTGTTGGTGTATTTCATTGGTGCATAAACCACCGTTTGTTATCTGTATAACTTTTAAATAGCTGTATTGCACGTGGTGCAGCCCTAGTTTTTTTCAAATAGCCATGTACGACAATTTTGATAGAAAAATTTTCTAGTAACTATTCTCATTTGTCATTGCTGAAAAAAACGCAATTTCTCATCCGTGTAACTTTTGAATAGTTTTATTGCGCTCGGTGAATCTCAGTTTGGCGCAGATAGCACACTTGTATGATAGTTTGTTGAAAACTATCAATTCCTAGTCCTACTGGGCAGTTGTAAATCCCTGGGACTGAAGGAAGAACACTGTTAATTTTGTGTTATGGTTCTTCCACCAGACCGCATTCCACAGGTATTCGCTAGAAACAATTCAGTTTCTAAGTCTAGTTGGCTGTAGGAAATTAGAGGGATTTAAGAATAGCTGTGATTTGCAGTCTTTCAATAAGAAACTGTCAAAAACTGTTCCATACCTTCTTAAATTTTTATCTTACTGAACATGGACCGAAATGCAGGTGGTAAGCGAGCAAAGAGGGGTGTAGGACATGGAGGTAGAGGTACGAGAGCAGGTGCTCCTTCCAGTGCTGGCAACAACACGTAAGCCAGCGTCAGGCCTGTCATTGCTGTGTCAGGGCCCTGTGATTATCAGTAACGAACAGCATCGCCAATCTGTTCTTCAGTGGTTAATGCAACCTGCATCCAGCAGTCTTACCTCCTCGTCCTCCCAGTCACGGCCACAAATGTCGTCATCAGCATCATCAGCATCCGTCCAACATGAAGCGAAGGCAGCCCAAATGTCAACTCGTGTACCCACCACTGTGGATAATCCATTTTCTGAAAACCTATTTGATGACAAAATGCGGTTGGGGTCAGAAGGCATTTCAAAAGATCAATAGGCCAAAGAGGATGATTTTGTCTGATCTGACGCCCAATCGCTGATGCCATCAGAGGAGGAGAAGGAAGCCTGTCAATCGGCAAAAATCCCGGGTGGTCGGCATCGCCTTGCAGAGCCTGTTGCTTGTAGCCCACAGCTCCAGGATGCAGAATGTCAGGACGAGGAAGTCACCTGTATTGATGATGATGATGACGACATTGCGGATCCAACGTGGTCTTTTCAACAGGAATAGGTAGGACACTGTTAATGGACACATATTGCAAAATGACTTGTTTTTGCAAGATCTTTAACATAGCTAGCAATCCCTGTACTGAGATAACCCATTTAATACAATTAAAAAAAAGAGAAACAAAGACGTGGTGGGACTCCATCCTATTTTAAAAATGTGTTTTCTAGAATTAAACTACTAAAAAACTTGCATTACAAAATAGCTGGTACGAATATTCCTCTGAATTGTACAAGGGAGGTACAGGAAGACTTGACCAGATGTAGGTTATTCAGAGGACATGGAGTATGGAGCACGGACAGAGAACAAAGAACAGAGACAATTTCCTCCAGCACATTGAGTAAAACGAGAAAAAGAATGCCAAGAAAAAGGGCACCTGGGTGGAACAGGAGCGTCAACCACCAGCATTTCCAAGTGAAGCTCAATTGGTCCGCACTCATACGGAGGGGCAAGCGCTACCCAGGTCTTGACTGTGTACTGAGGAAGGCTGGAGGTCTTACCTCACACTTCCGCACTCTGCTTCAGCACGACTGTTTTCGTTGCTGCGTCATTAGTGCATTTTTACCGTGGTAATAGATGACGGACGCCAGCCTGGGCTCTCACCGCACCCACTGTAACTCCGGCCCTGGCAGCTGAACCTGCGTGTTAATAGATGACAGACGCTAGCCTGGGCTCTCACCGCACCCACTGTAAGTCTGGCCCTGGCAGCTGAACCTCCGTGTTAACAGATGACTGACGGCAGCACTGGCTCTCACTGTTAGGGGCAATCAGGAGAGCTTCATAGTTCTCTAAACATTAAGATTTTGAAAAAGGTGATTTCTGTGAGGTTAAGTAGTGGAAAAAAGGGCTACAGGGCTGGACACAAATTGCACAATTTGTGGCTTAAAGTTTTCTGGGGCTGGAGTCACTATGGGGTCGCATCATTTGATCTCCAGGGGAGTCTGTCCCTAATCACTGAAGAAGGATTTGGAGGAAAAATGAAACCAATGAATAGATTGGCTGAATCACTCTCAGAAGCCAGGAGGGCAAATATCTTCTCAACTAAGAAGTGTTTTGGGGATGATTAGGACATTTTTATTACTTATGGGGTGTGCGAATGAATTAACACATCTACACGTGTAAAAAACACCTTTAGAAACTGCAGTTAGGGGTGTATTTTGTATGTTATCACACTTTAAAAAAAAGCAAAATAATAATAATGTAAAACTATAAATAAAACTTCCCTAAATAAATTCTGTAAACAAATGTCAGTTACCAAAAAATATACTAAATGACAGTCACTGTACACAATAGCATAGTGCCACTTTGTGATCTGTGGGTCAAACAGGTTTAGGGATCATGCTGTGGTATAGGACAGGTATAGTCAATGTCCATTTCAACTAAAATGGTGGTTGAAAGACTCCTTTTTCCGACACTTTTTAAATCTGGGAGTCATGCAGGTTTGGGGCTCATGCTGTGGCCCAGGACAGGTATAGTCAATGTCCAGTTCAACTAAAATGGTGGTTCAAAGACTCCTTTTTCAGGCACTTTTTAATCTGTGGGTCAGACAGGTTTAAGGGTCATGTTGTGGCCCAGGACAGGTATAGTCAATGTCCAGTTCAACTAAAATGGTGGTTCAAATACTTCTTTTTCCAGCACTTTTTAATCTGTGGCTCAGACAGGTTTGAGGGTCATGCTGCGGTCCAGGACAGGTATAGTCAATATCCAGTTTAACTAAAATGGTGGTTCAAGTAATACTGCCTTTTGGCACTTTTTAATTTGTGGATCATGAAAGTTTAAGGGTCATGCTGTGGTATAGGACAGGGATAGTGAATAGTCTAAGACTTTTTTCTGTGACTCTTGTTGCCTAATTGTCTTACCTAAGATGTAGCACGTATCCATTTTACTGTTGGGGTGTAAGAATGAAGGTGTTGTTCCTCTCCCATAGACTTTAACAGTCATCGGCGATTATCTATCTATTATCGGATATCGGGCATCAGCATGATAATTGCCGATATCGACTATCGATCCGATGCCGAGAGTTGATGCAATCGCTCATCACTTGTGTTTACTTATGTTTTGAGAAACAGTTTAGCATGTTATAAAGCTATAATATTGCTGACCATAATTTTAAGATTTGATACAATAAAAGAAGAAATATATATTTTTTTATGGAAACATTGCTTAAAGGATCCATTCTTTAGGAGTATTGTGTTACAATAGTTATTGGATGTAGGGAATAAGGGAAAGGGCCCATGTTCATAATCCTCATGTACGGTTTCTATTAATTATCTCATAGAGGTCAATACAGACTTTGTTTAAAAAAAAAAAGAAACAGGAGTTGATCTAAAAAATAATAAGTAAATGGAATATTTGCATGTCTTCTGTGTTTTGTATCCTCTCCTACTTTTGGCAACCTACTCATCAGACAATCCTGATGCAAACAAAGGACCATGTCATACTCGCCTTACGGCTGCTCCGAAGACATAATTGGTTGTGTTTGTCCTTTGCATTCCTTCTGACAGATTAAAAGAAAAGGAAACCCAAACATAGTGGCAATGTCATAGAGTGGTGGAGGGTGGAAACGGCATTAGGAAACCACAGGGTAGTTGAGTGAGAGAGTGGTCAGTTGACAGCAGCATGAGTAGGCCACAGAGTGGCAAATGACAGATTGTGAAGGTGGCAGCAGCATGAGTAGGCCACAGATTGTCACAATTACACAGTGTGGAGGTGTCAAGTTGATGATTTAGTGAAAAAACATTGAAATCAGTTCTATCATCATATCTTTAGCAAGTTCAGCAGGTATTGTGGTATTGTGTTCTAACTGCTCTTTATTTGCCTTTATCGCAGATATTTTCTACATAGCTTTCCTTGAAACAGATGCATTGCCTGCTTACAGCAAGAGAATCAAGGCCTTCCTTCTCCCTCAGACGATACAGAGGAAAGTTCGGGAAGGTGTCTTATCAGCTAATGCCCAATGCGTAAATGCAAATTATAACCTGTCTCTTAGCGACCGTCAATTAACCAATCATATAGTGATAGAATAGTCATGTGATTAAAAGTTTTTTGGACTGTTACTTACGGTGATTAAATCAGATTTATGCCCCATACCCGAACGGTGTGGTGTGTATCTCTTGAGCTGTCGACAGCTGTAATAATATAATTCGGAAGGAGACATCTAATTGGATAAGGAGTAGAGGGAAAAGATAATTCTACACCTAATTTATCATCCTGACATAGATGGCGGCAGCATCAGGCCGGAGAGTGGCACAATGTCATAGTTGTGAGGAGGCGGCAATTAGGTGACATAATGAGGAGGTGGCAGTAACAGCAACATCAAGCAGGGAGTGACATGGTGACATAGCCTGGAGATGACAGCAGCAGCATGAGGAGACCTGAGTGGTGAAGTGGCGGCAGCATCAGAAGGCTACATAATAGTGAAGAGTGGGGAGGTGGGTGCCAATACCAATCCCTGGTAAAGATGGTGGGTGGTTGAAGGAGCAGCTGGCAGCAGATGTTTGGCATCAGGCGGGTGGCAGCATCAGAATAGTAGCTGAGGCAGGTAGCCAGAAGAATCCAGGGTTCAGGGTCTGCTCCAGGTGCTGGTGCTGGTGGTTACCTAAATCACTAGGGGGGGTGAAGAAAACTGCTCATCAACAACTCCAGACTCAGGTTGCTGGTACTGTTCCTAGCCCCCCATCCCCCCACAGCAGCTGTGACAGTGGTACATGAGCACTGAGGAACCCCCCGGTCAGACCTGCTAGAGGATGGACGATGGCGCAGATAGGCAGTGGCCTACTGACTACATAGCATGTCTCTATAGTACTTGAGTTTGTCCTCTGTCTTGGCAGGTGAAAAAATGTCCCCATTTTTGACCAGTAGCGAGGGTTCAAGAGGGTTGAGAGCCAGAAGTAGAAAAACCCCTCATTTCAACAGACATCAACAACTCAAGACTCAGGTTGCTGCAGGTGGAGCTGGCATTGCTCTTACAACCCCAACCTCCCACCGCATCCGTGGCAGTGGTACGTGAGTGCTAAGGAACCCACCGGTCAGACTTGCAGGAGGATGAACGATGGCGCAAATAGATCTCTCTATCATTACCAATGGCTGCACTCTTTCACTGACTCCACAAGTCTGCTACCTTGGGATAAGATTTGACACCAATCTGGCCTTTTAAACCATACATCCAAACCCGTGCCCTTGCCTCCACCTGAAAAATATCTCCAAAATCCGCTCATTCCTTCACTTTGAAAGCGCAAAAATGCTTGTCCATGTCCTCGTCATCTCACGCCTAAACTGTTGTAACATCCTTCTCTGTGGCCTCCCATCTAGCACCCTCGCTCCCCTTCAATCCATCCTTAACTCTGCTGCCTGTCTTATTCACCTCTCTCCCTGTTACTCTTCTGCCTCTCCCCTTTGCCAATCCCTTCAGTGTCTGCCCATTGCCCCCACCAGACTCATGTGGCCGTGAGATGTAGTCGCCACGTCTCAAGTCCCCTGAACAGACAGATTTTGTAGCCTATGTTCCAGGACATGAAGCAGTGAAATGACGTTGTTCATCACGTAGTCCTGGCGACTGACAAATTATGTGGCCTCCTGAAATAGCCTGAGCAGTAGCACGAGTCACGCATGAGCTGCCACTGGCTGACATAAAAATTACACAGTGGAGCATCCCTGTCCTCTTGGATCATCAATAAATCATTAATGCCCTGTCTCTGTTCATAGATTTTTCCTTGTTTTGCTCTGTTCATAGATTTCTCCCTGTTTTTCTCTGTTCATAGTTTCTCTGTTCTGTTCAGCTCAAGGCGGGTGTGCTTGGCGTTGTAGGAATGGCTAAAGTGCATGCAAAGTTTCCTGGCCGGGGGCATGTCTGAGCACTGAGGAAGATGGCCGCGGCTTAGAACTGCTCCTCAGGCCACCTGCATAAAAAGAGAGTCGCACCCTAGCAAACCCTGGCGAATCCTGCAAAATTTACTCCCTGAGGTGACCAAGAAGCTGCCGGACCCCAGAGAATAAAGCTTCGACTGCTGTGTAATGGGTACAGAGCTCCACAGTGTCCCACGCGGCTTGAGGTAAGGGAGATGGAAGCTTCGCTTCGGGAGCCCAACAGCAGAGCAGTAGCACACGCAGAGAGGAGATGATCCAAACCGGAGCCCAGCGATCTGTACCAACACCGTGGGTACCGTGAGTCTGAGCCCCATAATACCTCCCCTCAGAGACTGCCACCTTGTAGGAGGTTAGGCAGGAAGGCCGTGGCCCTAAGTAAGCGCTTATATACAATACATCCAGGTCTATCTACCTGACTGGGGAGCTAACCTCCACCTGAGATAACACCTGGCGCCCACAGCCAGTGTTAATATGTCTAAAAGTGTGGAGTGGGAAAATCAGGCTGCTACTGAAGAAAGATTTTATTACACGTGCCTGGTGGCCATTTTGTTTCCAGATCTGCTCACATCCTGCTATTCCCCACACTGGCTACTACAAATAAAAGGAAACAAGATACTGCTCATCAGACCCTTGCAGCTCCACACATTAATCGAAGCTCTATATATAGCTTCTTCTCAGTGGCTACTTCTAAACAGTCTTGTCAGCACAGCCCTCAAGAGATTTCTACAGAGGCCCTTGTTACTATAGTTCCAAAATATTTAACATCTTTAATCCGTTCAAAGCCGCTCTTCCATACTCACCATTGGATAATACATCCCAAGGTACACTTCAATCCCCTTTCCATACAATGGATTTCATACCCCCACTTCTTGATTCATCCATAAGACCTCAACAGTCTCCCTCAGAGGTTGTGATTGATTCATCTGATTGTTTTATTACACAGTTATCTTCTGCAAACCATACTTTGGACTGTCATATATCTTCTAATATGCCATCTAAAGGACATAGAACACCAGGCACCCAAAAAAAATTGGGAGGGGCAAACAACACTCGTGCTCAGTCCTAGGCTGACCCGCTGTAAGATGCGTTAGACCCAACACCATTGTCTCAAATGCAAATTTCACAGGAGAATCAATGGCGTTCTTCATCAGAGTCTCTGATGGAAGCCCCAGGTCACAGCTCAGCAGCGGCACTACCAGCTCCAGATTGGAACTAATACATTAGTCACCTCCAGACGAAAAATGATTTTAAGGAGTTAGTGGCAGAATTGAAGGAGGCATGTAGAACCAAAATAGCAAGGTAAATTACCGAAGTTGTATTACAGTTGATGTACTGCTTAATATCAAAATTTTGCATGCCAGAAGAAAATTGTTTAGTAGGTGTTACATAGGTGCAAGTTTTACAAATGCGACTTCCACATCTATAAAAACCTTTGGTGGAAAGCCACGTAGGGCGAGAGGATTCAGAAAAGAATTCATTAGGGGATATAATGTTACCAATGGTCTTAGATCGTTTGGCTACAATTCTGCAGCCTTTTTGCAAGATATTAGCCAAAATATTGTCTTGTTTTAATATTGGTATATATTTATTAACTATATTTTTAATGGCATTGAAATGCATACTATAATCTAAGACAATAGTTGGAATATCTTGTTTAATTCTAGATTTGTTGGATGATAACAATGTAGATCTTGGTATATCACTTACCTTGGACACTGCTCTGTCTAAAACCCAATCAGGGTAACCTCGATCATTAAGTCGCACACAAATTTTCTGAGACTCAATTTGGAAGTCTTCTTCAGTAGTACAATTGCGTTTAGGACGTATCAGTTTGCACCTGTTTTATCTTTAAGATTCATGTCACCACGTTTGGATATATGGTTTGTCCATAAATAAATGCATCTATTCTCATGAATTCCGGAGTTGCTGGCATCTTTTTCTTCAATGTAACCTATCATGATGCACCTTACTAAAGAGAATATACCAATAAGGAATTGTCATTGGCGCCTCAATGAAGGTTTGCTTAAAAATCCACAGACAAGGGAAGAGTTACGTCAGCATCTAGCGGACTACTTTCAAACTAATGAGGGCTCAGTGATCAATCCAGTAATCCTGTGAGAGGCACATAAATCTGTGATGCGAGTCTGGTGTTTAGCTATAGGCACTAGACTTAAAAAATGCGCTAAAACCCAGACAGAAGCATTGCAGTGCAGATTGACCTTATTGGAACATTCTTTATCTATACGCCCAAATAGATCGACTCTTAGGGAGATAGTGGATATTAGAGCCCAATTGAAAGCTTTGGCAATAGGAAAGACAGAAAAGCTTCTATAATATTCCAAGCAGCGTTACTATGAACGGGGCAAAAAGGCTCACACCATGTTAGCTAAGCAATTACAAGATGACACAGGTAAACGTACTCCGTTTGCGCTAAAAGATATCAAAGGGCACATCACATATGACCCTAGTGTCATTATAGGGTTGTTTCATGAATACTTCTCCAAACTTTATGCCCTATCTGACACCCTTCCTAATGATGGTCAATGTAGGGAGCGAACCTTAAAACATTTTCTCTCGTCTTGTAAATTGTCCCTGCAAAAGCTGTAGACTCGCTTAACACTCTATAGAACCAGAGGAATTGGAGGAAGTCCTCAAATCCATGCCTAATAGGAAAGTCCCTGGTCCAGACGGCCTAACTTATCTTTACTACCAGGTATTTAAGCCGCAATTACTCCAATATCAGCTTTCATTGTATAACTCTATGCTAGAAGGATCAAACGCAACTTCCACATTATTACAATCCTATATCACCTTGATTCCCAAACTCAATAAGGATCTCTTAGATGTCTCTAATTACTGGCCCAGAGCCTTATTGAATTCGGACCTAAAAAGTTTCACTAAACTTCTAGCTAATAGATTATCACTGTGGATGCCCCACTTAGTTCATACATATCAAGTAGGTTTCATCCTAGGTCGTCAAGGAGGAGATAATACCCGGAGAACGAATAATCTGATTGATGTGAAAAATATAATGGAACAATCGGCTTTATTACTCAGCTAAGATGCTGAAAAAGCCTTCCATCGGCTTAATTGGTCTTACATGTTCTCAGTTCTAAAGGGTTTTGGTATTAAAGGCCCATTATTTCCGGCTGTTTATAGTCTATATTCAGTTCCCACAGCTACCATACGCCTGCCGTATAATTAGAGATGGGCGAATTGATTCTAACGAAGTGGAATTCGTTTAGAATTTCAGGAAAACTTCGATTCTGAACTAAGTCGAAGTTTGGGGTAATTCGTGGGGACGAAGTGTGTTTTTAATTGATAAAATGGCTGTGAGCACATGGCGTTACATGGGGCAAAGATTTCTGGGAGGAAGAAGGGCGTAGCCTACATGACGTGTGCAGAGATGAAGCCAATCAGAGGGCCGGCCCGGGGTTCTGTACGTCACCGCACTATATAAGTCAGGGCGGGCCCTGGGAGCTCATACTGCTCTCACTGTACGAGTAGGGACGGTGCTGCCGGGGCTTTATTAATCTCAACTAAAAAACTCATTTTTAATAGCGATTTTGGGGGTGCACAGTTTTGTTCAGAACTGCTTCTCTACGTTCTAATTTGATTTTTTGGGGTATTGGGGAACTAAAGGGTCCAGTGTGCATCCAATGATCTGCATATACATTTTAATGCTATTGCTCATTTTTCAGCCATTGAATACCCAAGGGTTATCTAACCGTTCCTGTTGTATTTTTTTAAAAAACAGCGTTTTTACAATCCAAATCCACTTATTTTTGGTTGCCATTTTTTTTGGCAACTTAGATCCCGGGGGTTAATAAGGCGTTGTTTTCTGCTGTTTGGTCACAAAAGAAACGTTTTTTCATCTCCAAAGAAAAAAATTTGCCTGAGCATAATTTCAAAACCAAAGGTTAAATTTAACAATTTTTTTCTGTTGTTCTGTACCGTAAAATACCGCCATTTTAACACCACAAAGCTGGAAAGTTTTTTGGGGCACAATTTTTTTCCCAATTTTAAATTTCCAGGGGTTAAAAAAACCCCCTGCTGTTGGGTCATAAAAAAAATTTCTTTTTACCGCCAAAGAAGACATTTTGCCTGTACATAAGTCTAACCGGGGGTTTTAATTACAAGTTTTTCGTTGTTCTGTCCCGTAAAATACAGGGCATTTTAACACGCTACAAAGCGGGGTAATTTTTGGTTGCTCATTTCTTTTGCGAAATTTTAAAATCCAATGGGTTAAAAATTTTTTGCTGTTGTGGTCACTAAAAGAAACATTCTTTTCCCGCCAAAGAAGACTTTTTGCCTGTAGCATAATACATAAAAAAAAAAGGTTTTTTTTTTTTTTTCTTTTTTTTTTTTTTGTTGTTCTGTCCCTTTTAAAATACCGGCATTTTAACACGCAAAAAAGTTTTTAAAATTTTTGGTTTTTGCGCTTTTTCTTTTGCACAATTTAGATCCAGGAGTTAAAAGCTTTGTTCTGCTGCTGTGGTCACAAAAAAAACGTTTTTTTTACCGCCAAAAAAGCAATTTTCCCTGTGCATATTCAATCCGAAGGTTAATTAACCCTGTTTTGCTTTTATATTCAGTAAAAACACATTTTTTTTTTAAACGGCACATAAAAAGTAAATTTTTTCCGGGGCCATTTTGAGCGAATTTATACCCAAAGGGGTTACCCAATTGTTACGGGGTTCATTTGAGTTTAAATACAGAGTGTGTATTTATCATATACAATATCTTCATCAAACAGTGTCTGTACATTTTAGAACAAAAATTGTTTTGAAAGAGGTGGCGGTCTTTTTACCGCGAGTGGCAGTGGCAAAAACATTCGTGGAGCAGGCCCAGGTCGCAGCACAAGCAAGGGGGTGTCCCCAGCAGGGGGTCACTCGGTAAGGCCACAACTGCCGCTGTCATTTGCGACCGTGTGTTTTTCAGAACCCCAATTTGGGTTTTTGATTGGTTACAGGCATCCACTTCCTCCCAGATGGCATCTGAAACCCCCCCCCAAGAGTAGGTGGGGAAAGTCAGAACAAAAACCCTTAGTTGGCATGGGGGGCCCGGGGAGGGGTCATGGCCCTCACCTGTCCTCAAACCCCCCTCTGTTCACCGTTTTTCCCACCAGGATCTACTATGTGGTCTGGGCCAGCGCCTTATATAGGGGAAACAATTTGACAGGGCAGTCCAGCACTTGGGAGCGAAGAAAAAGGGGCCCAAACCCTGCTTTTGCAGTAGGCGGCAAAAATATAGATGTGAAAAGTGCATGGGAGGTCATTTGTGAGGGGGCCTCTGCATACCAAGACCGGTGATGAGGACAGTAGTGTTTATGAAACCAAAAAGTGATGATGTAGCCGACCGCAATTTGGGGGGCCCGGGGGAGGCAAAGGGGGTTTATCATGTCAGGAGAAGAGGGCGTAGCTTGTGGTCGGCATGGCGCCAGCAAGGGGTTTGTGGCCGTGAGTCAGCAGGGTAGCAGCAGTGTGAGGTCGGGAGCCAAGTGGCCACGGGGGAGAAAACCGCTTCGCGGTCCCCAAAAAAGTGTGGCAGTTTTTTTTTTCTAAGACACTGGAGGACCAATAATGGGGATACAGAATCTGTTGGGGGAGAAAGTGAAGCTGGGGCCCGGGAGCTTACGTTGGGACCACGGCCCTGCGGTCAACACATCACGGGCACCATCCGGTGGCCTGGGAGAAACTGGTCAATGGGTGGCCCTCCTGCCGCCGCAGCAACGCAGCAGCACGCCCATTTGGGACGCTGCCATTCAGCCCGTCAAACTCCACCCACCTCGCAGAAGGGAGCTGTTTTTTCCCTTTGCAATCACTCCCATCCAGATGCTCCTCGCTACTCATGTCCCCCAGCAGTCGTTCAGCGAGGGGATTGCAAAAGACAACAGTATGCTCCCCAAACCCTCCTAAGGTGCAAAGCTAAGTGCTCCTGTCCAAGTTGTTGGTACTGCATTCCCTCCCTTTCCAAAGGGTTGGACTCGGCCCTTTTCAGAGAACTAATGGTTTTGGGGCCACCCGAGAGGGAAGAGTTCCAAGCCGTAATTTTTTTTCCAAAAAGGCAGTACCGGGCACTTCATAAATAAGAACGGGAAGGGTGGGCCGCCCCCCTTACTTTTTGGGTTTGTTCCAAGGTGCCGCAGCGCGGACGCCCGGGAAACGTAACTACGGTCAGGGCCATTAAAAATGTCCTTTACGGCCCACGGGTGAATGTGTTTTTCTGCCCACCCCACCCCAAACCCAATTTGGGAAAGGAAAAAGGGCCGCTTTCCCCCTTTCCCCCGTTGTAAAAACTGCACCCTCCTGCCCAAGGGCCCCGCCCTCCTCCCCCCACCACCACCACCACCAACCTCCCCAAGAAACTGCCCATCATACCACATTTTAAAGGGAAACAGGGGTGTCACGCGGGTTCTACCCCCTGGCTTGCCTCACGAAAGAAGTCACACAGGGGGGGGGAACTGCCCCGGGCGTCATGCAGCAAAAAATCGATGTGTAGCTTTTTTCCGGCCAACTGCAAATCGGAACCATGGTGACGGACAATGGAGGAACATGGTGTCCGCCGGGCACCGAGGGGGGTTTGGCCCCTGCGCCGCTGCATGGCGCAAAAGTTAAAATTTTGGGTTGTAAAAAGGTTCCTAAGGGTCCCCCCCCCGACTTCTAAGATTCTTAAAATGGCCAGGCACTGTGAATGCATTTCATCCATTCCTACAAAGCCAGAAAAACCCCCTCCTCGATTTGCAGCGGCAGAAGGGCCCTCCCCCAACCCCTCGTTATGTATTTTTTCCACCCTTTTTGGAAATTTCCACCTGCACATACCGATTTGTATGAACAAAAAAGGGCCATTCAGTTTTTTTAAATTTATCCGGCGGACGGGGAGTACCCGCGGGTGTAACTTTGATGTTAGCCAGTGGCACTCATGCGTGAAAACCTGCCGTTTTGTTGGGGCCATTCAAGGGGGCGACGTTATTTGTCAGTCCCCCCAGGACTACGGGAAAGAATAAACGTCATTCCACGCTTAAAGTCCTGTAACAGAAGCAAAAAAAACTGTCCCCGGGCAGGGGGCTGGAACCGGGGGCGACACATCTTGGGGGCCACATGGGGTCCCGGGGGGGGACTGAAATGGGAGGAGGAGGAGGGAGGAGGACATTTGGAGCATTGTTTTGGTGAAATGAGGGGGTCTTTCTACCCAGGTGAAAGAAAAAGGGGGGGAAACAGGAGCAGCTGAGGGAAAGAGATGGGGGATGAGAAGGGCGAGGCAGGGTGACCCGCTTTACCGGGGCAGTATACAGTGGAAAATGGAGGCAGGAGCCCCTCTGAGTCACTTTTGCAGATGGCCCACAGCAAAGCTGATTTGCCTGGCTATGACAGCCGAATAGTCCCCATCCCCGGGAGAGGGAATGACTTCTGGGGTCTTTTACCCCCATTGGAAACCCCCGCTACCCGGGATTTAAAAAGGGGGGGCCTTTTTTCCCCGCTGCTCAAGGGAGGAAAAAACTCAAATACAATAGGGAAATCCTCCATAGTCAGTTGGGGGCCCCTGCCTATGTGCGGCCCTCGTCCCTCCTCTGAAAAAGGTCTGAACCCGGGGTTCTTCACGCTCACGTACTACTGTCGCGGGGCTGGGGTAAGGGGGGGTAGGAAAAAAAAAAAAAACAGTACCAGCTCCCCTCAGCAGCAACCTAATCTGGAATCACTGATTTAAACAGCTTCCCCTTTACCCACCCCAGTGAGGAGGGGAGTCACCCAGCAGCAGCAGGAAACCTGTACAGACCCCCTGAAACCCAAAAGGTGGTGGCCTACTTGGACAGCAAATCTTTCCCAAACCCCGTTTTAAAAACCGCTGGACTACTGGGCACCAAAAGGGAAAGTGTGGGGCGCAACTTTTCCGAGTTTGGGAGTGGGGGAAGTGGGCCTGCCCCGCCAGTAGTGTGGGGGTCATAGCGGGTGTTCAGTGCGGCGGGGGCCATCGTTACCCCAAGGAGAACCCGCTTGTACACAGGAAATGTGGAATGACTGACCTTTGTCAAGATGAATCAGGCGTGGATCGGCCAGGGTTTCCACACACCAATGCCTTAGCCGTCAGAATACATCAGCCATGACGCCTCACCCAAACTTTGAGAAATGAGTCTGGGTTTGAACTACCTGCCTCAGCCAATATTCTGATGCTGCCACCCGCCTGATGCCACACATCTGCTGACAGTTTCTCCATGTGCCTACCACCATCTTTACCATGGACTGGTATTGCCACCCACCTCCACACTCTGTCATTGTGCCACTCTATGACCTCATGCTGCTGTTGCCGTTGCCGTGACCTCCACACTCTGTCATTGTGCCACTTTCTGACCTCATGCTGCTGCTGCCATCACCTCCACTCTCTGTCATTGTGCCACTCTGTGGCCTACTACTGTTTTGCCACCTCCAGAATGTCATTGTGTCACTGCCTGACATCATACTGCTGCTGTGGCTGCTGCCGTTACCTCCACACTGAGTCATTGTGCCACTCTGTGGCCTACTCCTGTTTTTGCCACCTCCAGAATTTCATTGTGCCACTTTCTGACCTCATGCTGCTGTGTCTGCTGCCGTCACCTCCACACTCTGTCACTGATGTTGCCACCTGAGCCCTCAGCTTGTTTTTGTCCAGTTTTCGCTGCCATTACTTTATCAGGCTATGTTCCCGCTTGAGTATTTTGGTCAGTTTTGCCCTCTTAAGTGCCCAGGGAATTTTATAGTAAAGCGATTCTAAGAGCGGCGGCAGTCATTTTGGTTTTCATACAAAAAACACAACATTGTATGAAGACCAAACCAAGCTCCCTCTGCATATTTAAGCAAGGCACAACGTTCTACAGCACCCTGCAGGCTCTGTGCAGCCTGGAAATAGCTGTTTTTTAACGCGATTCGTCCCGAAGTAATTCGGACCGAATCGAATTTTTGAGAACTTCGCCCATCTCTACATATAATATGTCTCCTTTAACTCATATTTTTAACGGGACTAGGCAGGTATGCCCCTTGTCACCCCTGTTGTTTGCATTGATGATAATTTGGATGGCTTTTACTTGGTTTGGTCTGCATGGGACACCTTCCGTAGTATTATGGCCATGTGATGTGATATTTTGGTGTAAATATTCATTGTTAATCAGATAGGCTCCAATTTTCCTTGTATTCCCAAACTCACCTGTCCCGCCCACCCCCCATGTCGCTCCTTTCTTGTGGATTCTCTTGACTTGTATGTTCATTGAAAGGTATATATGATTGAAAATTAGGAGACTTAGAGTATTTGTGACTAAATTCAATGGTTTATTCTCTGCTGATCATTACCTCTTGCTTATGTTAATGTAACACAATGTTTTCTACTTAAAAATTTTATTCAATAAAAATTACAGTTAAAAAAAAAAGTTTCCTGGCCAGTTCTCTGAACGGTGCAGAGTACACCATTTGAAAAAGGAGGGACTGCAGTACCACCAAGTTGGACAGGAGCATGGTCAGCTTCTGCACTTTGGGATGGCATAATGCTGTCTCTTGGCAATCGTCTCGGTGAACAACTGCTGGCACCATGAGTGTCGAGGAGCAGGAGCATCTGGACCGGTAGATGATGTGAAAGACAGACAATTCCCTTCGGCAGAGGTGGTGGAGTCTTGACTGCCTAAAATGGGTTGCGTGCCACTGGGTGCCTCTGCTGCAACAGGACCGACCACTACATCTGAGATACGTTTCTCCCAGGCCACTGTATGGTGACGCTGCATATGTTGATGCAGGGCTGTGGTGCTAATGTTAGGTCCCTGGCCATGCTTTACTTTCTGCCCACAGATTCTACATATAGCCATGTTCACCTCCTCCGGTGTCTTGGCGGAAAACTGGCACACCGTTGAGTAGGTGATTTTACCACCAATGTTCCGCACTGACTGTTACCGCCACTGCCTCGGTGAACTCCTGCTCCGCTACTTTCTGGAACCTGCAAAGTGTGTGGTCTAAATTGTGGCTGTTTGACTCCCGACCTCGCACTGCTGCCACCCTGCTGACTCCCGGCCACACTACCGACTTGCCGGCTGCGCCACAAGTGGAAAGTGGATGACCTAGTCAATCATTCGAGAATCGTTGGCTTGGTTGTCAACACACAGCCGCTAGATGACACCGGAATCTCTGACCTCACGGGGTGACCCATGCTGTGACGTCCCCTTACTGCGCTTTAACCTGTGCCTGCTCCAGGAACCTACTATTGCATTCTTTGACTCTATAGTAGGATCTTAGCGATCAGCTCGTTTTTTTCCAGCTGGCACTGACATTACCTTGTCAGGCTGTGTTCCCACTCTAGTTATTTGGTCAGCTTTGCCCCTGTAACTGCCCAGAGAAGTGAAGTGTGAAGCGATTCTAATAGAGCCAGCTGTCATCTGCGTGTCATACTAAAACACAGCATTGTATCAAGACTAAACCACACTCCCTATGCATATTTGAGCATGGCACAATGTTCTACAACACCCTACAGGCTGTCCACAGCCAGGAAATAGTTGTTTTTTTTTAAAGCGATTCGCTGCAAATAAATTCGGGTCGAAAATCATTTTTGCTGAAAATTCGGCGAATCTGGCGAACCAAATTTTTGAGAAGTTTGCCCATCTCTAGCGCAGACCTTACTGACTTATGAAAAGGCATTATGGGAAAGGGGCTGAGAAGCCCACAGCACCCTCTATTGGTTGAAACAAATCCTCAATTTGCTTTTGACCCACCGAGTCTTGAGAAAGCAAAAAAAATATTTTTTAACCAAGCCAGTAACTCTCATCTACAGACAACGCTGTTTTGGGATTTTTGTCCCTCTTCAGTGCAGAGTAGAGAAGATACTGGCTGGCTGTGTGGGAGGCATCGGGTAGCTCAGGAAGGGAAGATCTCTCCTTAAGGAGAGCACCGAACGAACGGCTTGTAGAGTTTTTTGTTTTGCCTTTTCGCCCTCTACTTAGCATCTGCATATCACAAGGCATTATGGGAAAGGGGCTGAGAAGCCCACAGCACCCTCTTTTGGTTGTAACAAATCCTCAATTTGCTTTTGACCCACCGAGTCTTGAGAAAGCAAAAAGGATTTTTTAGCCAAGCCAGTATCTCTCATCTACAGACAACGCTGTTTCGAGATTTTTGTCCCTCTTCAGTGCAGAGTAGAGAAGATACTGGCTGGCTGTGTGGGAGGCATCGGGTAGCTCAGGAAGGGAAGATCTCTCCTTAAGGAGAGCACCGAACGAACGGCTTGTGATATGCAGATGCTAAGTAGAGGGCGAAAAGGCAAAACAAAAACTCTACAAGCCGTTCGTTCGGTGCTCTCCTTAAGGAGAGATCTTCCCTTCCTGACTTATGAAAAACATACTGCATTTTGTTATCTTTCAAGTACTGTTATTTTGTATTTTTTGTGGTGGTATAATGGAGTATGGTCCATATCTTTTTCCTCACTGGGCGTAAGTAATTTTATAGTGACATTTCATTTTCTACTCATATACCATTACTTATTGCAACCCTAAAGGAGCTTTTGAAATGTATTAGAATAAGCAGAGATGAGAAAACCTAATTCCAAGTATTATTTTTAATATAAAAAATTTGGTACCTCCTTTTTTTTGGAAAACTTATTAACCCCTTAATCCAACGCCCTGAAAGTAGTTAATGGCAGAATATTTTTTATTTTTTTGCCTCCTTGTGTTTCAACGTTTAACTTTTTTATTTTTTCAATGACGCATTTGTATGGGGCCCTCTTTTTTATTAAAGACAAGTTGTCTTTTTTTACGCTTTTCTGTTTTTTTTTTTTTTCCCCATAAAGGGAAAAACTGTTTTCATTTTTTCTTTTTTTTACACTTAGTAATGTTTTAGCTTTTCAATATGCAATACATTTTTCTGTTCATTTTGACACGGTGTGATGGAAAAACACGTTTGTCCGGTCATGGCTTCATAACAGACAGCTCGGAGCCACTCCAGGTCCCCAGGGTGCTATGCAGCTGTTGGGGCCTTGTGGGCACCGGGTGTTCCGACCCCTGACAGAGCATGGAACCTTTGATTGCGTGTGGTACGCCCGCCGCAAAAAAAGGGGTTTAAAAGCCCTGGTGCTCGCGGGAGGTGCTTGGGATCGGGGTGTATACAGCCCGACCCCAGCAAGTGCGGCACCCAAACTCCGAGTCGCAGCGGCGCCAAAAGACGTCGCTGCAGACGAACGACCTGCACCAGCCGACGTCAAAAGTCGGTGGGCGGTCATTAAGGAGTTAAAGGTGAATATAGTATAGCCGTTTGTTGGATAGAGAGTAGATACGTATTTGTACATGCTTATGTGAATTGTGGTTTTTCACCCTGGAACTGCACCTTACCACCTTATTAATTGGATGTAAGACTATTGGGCATAGACAATTATAATTTGTTATTGAATCCAGCTCTGAAAAAGCTGAAATAGGGGACACTTCTATTTGCTCCAGATTTTTTACCTCCTAACTGTGACTCTTTAGTTCACAGATGGGATGGCTGGGTATTTAAAGACAGCACAATCTTTTGATTATAAATGTTGGGTTCTAATGGCTTATGAAATGTCATTGTGAGTACAATGTGTTACTAAAATGAGACCCATAGAAATAAAACCCTCGGGGGCTTGAAATTTCAGATATCTTTTTAAAAGTCTAGATAAGGACTAGGGGGGAGGTGGGGCGCAGACGACAAGTGCCAACTCTTCTGGAGCCCCAAATCAGTTGGCAAGTCTCTTGGAGCCTGTACAAAAGTTGTGTCCATTGGGTGTCATCAGCGTAGACTTGGTATGGAAAGGTGAGTTTGCTGATAGGAAATCTAGTATGGACTGTGTGGAGAGAATAGATTAGAGGACCTACAACTAATCTCTGTGGTACTCCAACAACAAGGCAAAGAGGAAAATAAGAACAACCAACAAATGATACATTGAATAGATAATCAGAGAGGTAAAAAAACGCACAGGAAACAGCAGTATCCTTAGAGCTAAGAGGGAATTTAATAAAATTTTGGAGATCTCTGTTAGTGTCAAATGCCAAGGCTGGGAGGATTTATCGTAGAAAAGAGAGACAATGTGAAGATTGGCTTTAATGGGAAATTTTAAAAAGTCATTCAAGTCATTCATTTCAGGAGTTTGCTGCTTTTCACAAGCTACTAAAAGTGTAAGCCCAGAAGCAAAGGGATTAAGGAACTGGAAGGCAGGCCAATGGGTGGTAAATGATCAACATTTTCATGGCAAATGGGCTGAACAGTTTGAGAGTGTACAACAGAAGGATTACTTATGTTATTAGGTGTACCGTGGATATGAACTAGAAACTGATTTGCAGGAAAAGAAGCATAAATTGTTTTTTACACTGCCTGTTCTCGGGTCAGGGGTTATAAGAAAAGTGCAAACCAGTGAGAGTTAGGTTATAGGGAAGCAGGGGACTAAATTTAAAACATTTCTGAAGATTTTAGCGGTTAAAAAGAGTATAAAAAAAGACAATAATTTCACAATATTGAGGTTTCAGAATGCTCAAATAACAGAGACAATAGAGGATGGATTTAACTGTGAAATAAAGTGGGCTAGGGCTGGAGAGATGTCCTCTGCAGCTAACAGCAGTGGAATAGAAAGAGACAGCTATTTATTATGTGGTTTATAAAACCAACTTACACTCACCGGCCACTTTATTAGGTACACCATGTAGAAACGGGTTTGGCCCCCCCTTTTTCCTTCAGAACTGCCCAATTCTTCGTGGTTAGTTCAACAAAGGGGTTGCAACGAGCCAATTTGGGACCAAGGGGCCCCAAAAAGTGCCCAAGAAAAAAATCCCCCCACCATGACACCAACCCCAGCCCGAACGTTGATACAAGGCAGGAGGGATCCCTGCTTTTTATGTTTTTAGCCAAATTCTGACCCCAACACCGAATGGCCCCGCAGAAAACAGATCATGACCCGGGAACGTTTTTTCCAATTTCTACGTCCAAATTTCGGGCTTGGGCAAAAATTTGGGCCCAGTTTCCTTTCTTGCTGAACCCCGGGGGTTGGGCTTTGCTGTGTAGCCCATCTGCTCAAAGTTCGCCGTACTGTGCGTTCAGGAGCTCTTTGCCTACCTTGGTTGTAACGGGTGGCTATTTGAGTCACTGTTGCCCTTTTTCAGTCGAACCCGTCTGCCCCTTCCTTTGACCTTGGGTCAAAAGGGATTTCCCCCCACAGGCTGCCCCTCACTGGATGTTTTTTTTTTTTGGACCATTCTCTGTAAACCCAGAGAAAAGGTTGTGCGTAAAAATCCGGATACAGCAGTTTTGAAAAACTCAGACCAGCCCTTCTGCACCCAAAAACATGCCCCGTTCAAAGGCACTCAAATCACTTTCTTCCCCCTACTGATGCTCGGGTTTTAACTGCAGGAGATTGTTTGACCCTTTTCTACAGCCTAAATGCACTGAGTTCCCCTGTGATTGGCTGATTAGAAATTAATGTTAACGGCGTGGACAGGGGTACCCAAAAAAGTGCCGGTGAGTGTGGGGAAAATTGTACATTTAAACTGCACATAAGTGAGGAAAAGAAAGACGGACTGATGTGGATAGAACTCACAAAAAGTACGAATTAGTGACAAACTAAGAATCAAACAACAGTCAAAATGACAAGTAATACTAAAGCAAGAAACATGGTAAATATTTCTTGATAAAGGCCATTAAAGAAACAATTAGCCACATAAGTTAATCTTTAGAAAATTTTATTTGAGTAGTTCACATATTTATATGATTAGTTCCCGATTTGATAAAGTAGGAAAATCAGGAAACAGTGTTTGCTTATATATCATGAATTAAAATTTGCAGGGATTTTACAATGAGATGCTTAATGCATGAATCTGATACAGTGTCAGAAGATAGAAGAAGAGAGCCTTGTGGCATGAGGGACAAAAAGTCATTTTAAAAAAAATATAAATCAAGCTTAAGCTTCATAAGAGCAAAGGACACCCCAGAATGGTGAGTATAACTCACCATCCATGAGGTGTCTGTCACCATAACTTACTGATGAATCTGACGGCGTATCAAAGATAATGCATCTTGGTTTAATTGGTAAAGCAGAATTATCAATTTTGACTGTCTTTGATATTGGTCCCTCTCTTCATTATTTCCATAGGGTAAAGCAGGTTCAGATTACAGGGTGGCCCTTAACGGGGGCAGTTACCTTGATAAGGATAGATTCATTAGTGTTAGGGGTTGGAACCTGCTGGATATTGTAAACAATAATCTCTTTATTCCAGTTTTTGGTGGATCTCCCGCTGGTATTTTCCATGTTGAATACTGGAGAGATTGGTGCCATATGAT
The DNA here is from genome assembly GCA_025379985.1 of Phyllomedusa bahiana. NCBI lineage: Eukaryota > Metazoa > Chordata > Amphibia > Anura > Hylidae > Phyllomedusa > Phyllomedusa bahiana. The sequence goes on along the minus strand of JAODAL010036764.1, from coordinate 16,706 downwards.
TGTGACAACAACTATCAACAAGTGTCGAGTGTAACGGGTGGCGCTGCGCCCCGGCCCCGGGGTCGCGAAAGACCCGGTCCCTCTTGCCCGCGCCCGGGGGGAGAGTGGGCCCGGGGCCATTATACGGGCCACGGTTCGCACCCAAATCCCATCCACTACCTAAACCCGCTTGCCTACTCTTTTCCCGTGGGCCCGGAATGTGCGTGCTCGTTAATGTAAATTTTTAAAAGGGCCAGCCGCCGGTTAATTGGGTAATTGCCGGGCGCGGGCCCTATTTTGTTTAGGGATCAACGCCCTTTCCCCCGGGATCTTTGTTGCCCCCGTGCCCTAGAGAATGCTTTCCTGAGTGTTTCCCGTCTTCCCGTGTTTTCTGCCCTTCCCTACGTTTATTGATTTTAACCTTTGCCGCCTCCCCTGACCTTCCCCACCTGTCCCCGACTACCCCTATGTCTCCGATTTGTACCATGCTAACCTCGGTGCCCAACGCAAGCAAGTCACGTCGGGGTAGCGACCGGTAGACTCCCGCCGCAGAAAGTCCATCAGCTTTGGGCGGGCTTGGTGAAAACCGGGACCTACTAGATTCCTCTTCCTGGCGTGGCTTACCCCATCCCTTGGGTGGTCCAGCGGCCCACTACCAAAAAAGTTACGTAAGATCCAGCCAGGATCCCCCCAAAGGGTGCCTCTGCCAAGAATCATGGATTTACACGATTGTTCCCCAAAAATCGCAGAAATCCCCCACAAAAAGCCCAGAAATTGGGCCCCGATCCTCCCCATATGGTGTCTTGCACCCCAGCAACATTTCCCCGTCTGTGGCCCCGTCTAAACCCGTTTTTCCTTTGGCACCGTGGGCCCCAAGCTTCGGCTTCCTTTCCCTCCGCTTTTGCCGGGGATCCCAAGCTCTGCCGGGGTTTTATTACCAGTGCTCTATGCAGTGGAATGTTGGCAGATCAGTTTCCCTCGGAGAGGTTAAAGGGCCCTTCTGGTGGCTGCATCGGGAAGGCTCTGGCTTGGGCGACCCCCCTCTGGGACGGGGAATGCCCCTGTGACCGCGAATTATAGCCTTCCCTCCCAATTCCGCACTGCCTTCGGGGCCCGGCCCCGCGCATCTCAGCAGAAATGCGCTTTTGACCCTTCGACAGGGCGACTCCCCCGGGGGAGATATGCGGTTCAATTCGCCCCTGGTTCGGAGCGACTTGGAATGAGCGGCTCTGCGCCCTTAAAAAAGGGTTTTCCCGCAGGGTTAAAAAGACGTTGGCAGAAAGAACTTCCCGTCCCCCCTGAGCGAATTTTTCACTGGCCACCCTCAGAAAGGTAAGGTTCATGAAAGGCGGAAGAGCCCCCCAGAAAGACTTGCAGCCCCGTGGCTGTTCACCTGGCTCCGGTATTCCAGCATTCTCCATTCCCGCTCCTCTACCCCCGATGCAAAAACCCCATGCAGGTGGATCGGGCCCATTTTTCGGGCAGGAGGTACCCGTTGGGCAGAAAAACCTATTTTACTGCGCCAGCCGGCCCTTTTCCCCGCAGAAGTCCCCCGTCTCCGGGTTTTGGAAAAGCCCCAACCTAGGTGCCGTAGGAGAGGCGTCCCTAGGTGCGGGTTTCCCCCCCTCCAGTTTGTTGATCCCAGTGGAGGTGATGTTGATTGGGTCCTCGTCCGGTTTCCCCTTTCCCTGGACTCCGGGTCGACAGGAACTTCATTCATGCCCCCTTGGTAACCGGATCCCGCTTCCCCAGTGTCCGTCGGGGAAAAGCCTCTGCTTATTTTTCGGTCAGTGGGGGCCCCTTAGGACCCCATCAGTACTTAACCCCACCCGGGGCCCCTCCGTGTAGGGATCTAATAAGGAGAAGATCATTTTCCCACGTCCTGCCTCGTGTTCCTCCCCGATTCTTTAGGGGTTTCCTGGGGCAAATACCCCCCTACCTCGACTGGGAAAGAAGGCGAAGCGCGTTGACCGATGCCAAGACCTCTGGGGCACCCCCCCCGGGGGGTTTCCCTATGCCAAAATCGGCCCGCGGCCTTTTCCCGGGCCCGCAAAAGGGTTTTTCGATTTTTGGGGCCGGGTTTTTTTTTTGGGATAAAAAGGATGGTTCCTTCGTCCGTGTATTGAAATACAGAGGTCTAAATAAAATCACCCTGAAAAAAAGCTCCCTTCCCCCTGTCTCGGGCTTTTTGACCGCCCCCAAAGGGGGGTAAGTGTTCTCCAAATTGGCTGCGGGGTCTATAAAACCTCATCAAAAATTCGAGAAGGGGCGATGGGGGAAACGTCTTTTAAACCCGAGATGGAATTTTGAGTATTCGTGATGCCCTTTGGGCTTTGCAAAGCTCCAGCTGTGTTCCCCAAAAATTCATCAAAGAGTTCCGGGGTCATTGTACACCTTTTCATAGTGTATCTAGATGACATCCTGATTTTTCCCCCCATCTCCGACCATGACACAAGTGTGCCAGGTTCTGGGCGTCTGCGAAAAAACCCCACTGTACGCCCAAATGGAGAAATGTTTATTCCACCCGACCAGCTACCTTTCCTTGGGTATATGTCTCGGCTAAAGGGGTTTCAAAGGGCCCCGCAAAACTCTCTGGGTTCGCAAAGGCCCCTCCTGTCGGCCCTTGGGCGATACAGCGTTTTTGGGTTTCGCAAAAACCTTCCGGCAATTTTTCCCATTTCCACCTTGGTGGCTCCCATCGTGGCCCCCACCCGGAAGAAGAGAATCGGAGATGTTGCCTCCGGAGGCTGAAAAGGCATTTATTTGGGTAAAGACTTTTTTTTCCTCAGAAACCCGTCTTGGGTCGGCTGATGGAAACTTTCTCCCTTTTGGTGGATGCCTCTTTGGGGGGCAGGGGGCGGTCCTCAAAAAGAAAAGTCCCAAAGGCAAGATCCCCAGGGGGGCTCTTCTCCCAAAACCCTTTTTGCCCGGGGACGGAATTATGCCTTTGGGGATCGGGAGCTTTGGCTATCAAGTTGCCCCGGGGGAAGGCCCACTATTGGGGGGGGGGCTCGTCATCCAATTGCATCTTTACGGGAAACACAAGAAATTTTTATCTTCAGAGGCCCCGCGTTAAAACCCCTCGCCAAGCCAGGTGGTCTCCTTTTTTCTCGCTTTGACTTTCGCATTCACTTCGGCCTGCTGAGAAAAAAAACAGGGTGATGCCCATCTCCCCTACCCCTGATGGGTTGGTGAAGAACCCGTGTGACAGCAATTTTTTCTCCCCAACGGTTTGGGTTTATGTGGTCCCCTTGATCTCCAAACATTCCCAGGGGAAGACTTCGTGCGCGGCGCTAGGAAAAGGTTGGAGGGGGGGCATAGCTCCCCGTTGGCTGTTCACCTCGGTGTACGCAAGTATATGCCTGATTTCCCCCGCCCCTCTGGTGGCCCATCTGGGCCCAAAATGTCAGGATTACCCTTTCCTGTGGGAGGTCCTTTTGGCAAGGTCCCCCCCATAGGCCCGAGGTCTCTTACTGCCCCTGCCCGTTCCAGAAAAACCTTGGGAAAACCCCAAAAAGCCCGGATTTATACGGACCCACCCCGGGTTCTTCAGGAAATTCTGTCATCGGGTGGTTAGGCCGGTTTTCAAAGATGTCCCATTTTGTGCCTCTTCCCGGGGTGCCGTTGTCCAAAATTGGCCAGTCACTTCTTCCGGATTTTTCCGTCTTCGTGGGTTACCCTTAAACATTTTCCGTCGGGTGTTCAATTCGTATCCCGATTTTGGCGTGCGCCTGTTCCCCTCTGCAAGTAAATTAGACTTTTCATGGCCTACACCCTCAGTCCAATGGACAGGTGGGAGAGTGAACCGAAACCTGGGGAAAAATACTTGCGTCATTTTGTTCCGGACGTCAGACAATGGGCCGAGCTGCTTCCCCGGGCCGAGTTTCTTATAACCATCGTGACTCGGGTGCAGCCCCGGGGTCTTCCATTTTTTGTGGTTATGGCGCCACCGCACCCTCCCCTTTCCCCCCCCCACTGTCGGGGGTGCCCGCTGTGATGACCAAGTTCGGGGTATCAAGGCCATTCGGGGGAAAAGGGCTGACGCTCCTTTTCGGGCCCCGCTCGTTTGAAGTCTAGGGAGCAAAAGGGGGAAAACCTGCCCCGACGTTAGAGGGGAAAGGTTTGGCTTTCCTAAAGTAGTGCGCCGAAGGTGCCCCGTTACAAATTGGGCCCCGCTTCATGGGGAAAACCCCCCTTAGGTGCTTTGACATGAACCCGTGACGTATGGCTTGCTTACCTCCTCACTCCGGATCCAAAAATCTTTCCCTGTTTTTCCTCCTTAAGCCTCTGGTCCTAAAGGTTCTCTCAGAAGATTTTTTATCGCCTCCCCGGTGGATTCCGCTCATTTCGAAGAAAGGACTTCTTGGCCATTTAAGACGGTAGTGAAAAACATTTCTTCCTGTGGATTGGAAGGGCTTTGGACCCGAGGAGGGATCCTGGGAGCCAAAATCAAATATCCTGAATCATGATCTCATCCGCAGGTTTCTGCAGCCTAAAAAGGAGGGAAGGTCTACGGGGGGGGGGTATGGAACGGTTGGCGCCGCATCCCGGTCCGCGGGCGCTCCCGTGTCCCTCTCTGCGGGCGCCCGACGGGGACGGGTGGCGCCGCAGGCTGTGATACTGGCCGCGGTCGCACCCGTTCCATTCACTCACCTAACCACGCTTCTGTCCTGCTCTCTTCCTCTTTTGGCCGGAATGCGTGAGCACGCCCCTCTAGCGTGCGCGCTTGTTCATGTAAATTTTAAGGGCCAGCGCGCTGGTAATTGGGTAATTGTCGGGCGCTGACCCTATATAGTTTATGGATCAACGTCACTTCCCTGCTGGATCTTTGTTGCCTCTGTGCCCTAGAGAAGGCGTTCCTGAGTGTTTACCATCTTGCCATGTGTTCTGACCTCTGCCTACGTTTATCGACTCTGAACCTTTGCCGCCTGCCCTGACCTTGCCGCCTGTCCCCGACTACTCCTATGTCTCACGATTCTGTACCACGCTACACCTCGGCTGACACTGCAAGCAAGTCACGTCAGCGGTAGCGACCTGGTAGACTCCCGCGGCAGTCCATCCCGCTTTGCGGCGGGCTCTGGTGAAAACCGGGACCTACTTAGATTCCGCTTCCTGGTGTGGCATACGCCATCATTTGCGGTGGTCCAGCGGATCCACTACCATGACCATGACCCTTACATCGAGTACAAATATTCATGTGTTCTTTATTAGGATACTACCCCTTATGTGAGTTCAAGCCCATTTTTTGACCTTTTTCTGTGCATATTTATTAAAGGTTATGGTTTAGAATAAGATTTCTTGGAAGGGTTGGTTTTACTGTGATAAGTTTTGTACAGCTCATAATAAGATCATAAATGCACAAAATCCACTAGATATTAAGTGGCTCAAACACAAACCTATAAATGCTGAAGAGAGATTCCTAAAGATGTTCCACCAATAAAACCATGATCTGGACTAAGACACACTCTTATCAGGGTTCATGTCTACCATATAATGTAACTTATAATGGAAATTCATCAAAAGCTGGTATCTACTTGTTCCTCGAGATTGTGGCAGCAACCGTACAAGTGTGTCAAGACTTCCTCATATTATCTTAATTTCTGTGAGACCACAAAACCAATAAACTCTTGCAATGGCACTTTCATAGCTACTATGTTGGCAGAGGCTAAAAGTCTTTCAGAAGTGAAACATTTCGGTTGCCAACCCCACCACACAGACCAGAAAATATCACTTGCCCATCCCTACTGTGGGAAAGAGTGGCAAATTTTTGGATGCATAGGCCCTATCTGACAAAACTGACAACAGAATGCATGTTAGGATCTGTCATTCTACTGGAAAAATTTGTATAAGCATTTTAATGAAACTTTCTGTGTTCATTACTCTTACCTTTGGAGCTTGTGGCACATTTACTAAAATGCGACTTGTTCTATTTCCTGTTTAAAACAGATGCAAATAATGAAATCTGAATCAGCTCACCCACCACGCAGAAGTAAAGATGTAAAGATCCTCTTGAGAGCAGCAAGGTAAAGGAGACCAATCCTTAAAATTTTAGGCAGCAAGAGAAATGGACGTAACAGCTATCGGACAAGAGGCAAGGTCAACAGGAGGATATAGTAAAATCTCCAAATTTATTGATCCATTAAAATCCACAAAACATAGCAAAGAGAAACCTCAATCAAAATCAATTTATGTTCGGCTAACTGCAAACAAGCCTAAGCATTTCGGGTCATGTGACTCATGGCATACCAGACACATCCGTCTGAAACCCTTATGTAGACATCTAACCAGGTATTAGTTCCAAAAGAAAAAAGAACATATTATAAACATTATAAAAGTATGTATATCTTAAAATTTATGAAAATTTGAAAAAGGTAAAAAAAAAGAAAAGAAAAAAATGTATTCAAGCATATAACAAAAAAGTATATAATATAAATATTGATCAGTATTGGTATGAGATATCCTGTCTGATGTTTAAACCGTGGGATGTACGTGTCTCTAAACTGAAAATCCACCACGCTTCACGAGAGAGCAGCTTTTTCTGCATATCTCCTCCTCTATGGCTGTTACCGAAACATGTTTCATATTTCCTTGATGTACATTAAAAAAAATGTTGAAACTGCTGAAGACTTGAAGGTGTCAGATCTGGACGCATCAGACAGATACCTCCGGATTCACACCTTTAGAGGACCTGTAGTACAGCCTACATATTGGAGTCTGCATTCTCTGCATTCAATTAGATACACAACATATTTCGAGTTACAATTACCCTATTTCCCCGAAAATAAGACAGTGTCTTATATACATTTTTGCTCCTAAAGATGCACTATGTCTTATTTTCAGGGGATGTCTTATTTTTTCCACAAATAAATTATAGCATGCTATACTAGTGTGTGTGTGTGTGTGTGTGTTTTTATATATATATATATATATATATATATTATATAATATATATATATATATATATATATATATATATATATATTTTTTTTTTTTTTTTTTTTTTTTTTAAAGTTTAGAGTCACAAACCATAGGATATATGTATTTAAAGGACATTTTATGGCAGCTGCAGTGACTTATCTCAAAGGATGGCAAATGTGACATGCTGGCACTTGTTGAACTAGAAGTTGCAGCATTCCCCATCATCCATCCTGTGAGATGTGTGTTTCAATATCATTGCTCTGTTCTCCCCCCCATCCCTCACTTACTTGTATACTTTCTGTCTCCTGTCCTGGGATGTTCGGGACCTGTGGTGACATCAGTCACATGACCTCCCTTCACAGGTCCTTCAACACTCTTCTTCAACAATATGTCCCAGGACTTTTTCTTGGGGTGAGAAGGGCTTGGGAACACCCGCCACTACTCCCCCCACCTTCCTCTCTGCCCACCCTTAGGGAGGGCCCTGTGTATGGGGAGCTGCAGCAATGATTTCCGCTATATCTTATTTTCAGGGGGTGCCTTATATTAGGGAATTCAACAAAATCTCTGCTATGTCTTACTTTAGGAGGTGTCTTATTTTCGGGGAAACATGGTAATTTGATACTAAATACTTTCCTGTTACTACATGATGTAAATGTATCAGTCTTATCAACATACTTTAGACAATACAAATGTTTTGGCCACACTTTAAAACAAAGTTATAGGGGTTATAGGCATTATAAAAATAATGGCCTATCCTAAGGATAACAGATCGATGGGGTGCCAAGGCACTTGTCCAAGCATAGCATCCTCTTCATTGGGTAAAAGTGCTATACTTGTAATTGCCATATAAAGCTGCAGTACCTTGTGTCACCACTTTAAAAAGTATAGTGATTACAAGTAAAAGCACATATAAATAGAGATGGGCGAATCGATTCTAACAAAGTGGAATTCGTTTAGAATTTCAGGAAAACTTCGGTTCAAAACGAAGTCGAACTTTGGGGTACTTCGGGTGAACGAAGTGGGCTTTTGATTGATAAAATGGCTGCAAGCACATGGCGTTACATGGGGCAAAGAGCTCTGGGAGGAAGAAGGGCATAGCTTGCATGACTTGTGCAGAGATGAAGCCAATCAGAGACGGGCGGGATTCTGTGATGTCACTGCACTATATAAGTCCGGGCGCGACGCTGGGAGCTCATACCGCTCTCACTGTACTGATTAGGGAAGGTGCTGCCGTGGTTGCTTATGATATCTCATTCTAAAGAACTCATTTTTATACAGCGATTTTTGGGGGGTGTCTCAGCTTGTCTGAGAGACTGCTTCTCTTAACGTTCTATTTCAGATTTTTTCGGGTATTGGATCTGAAGTCCAGTGTGTGTCCAGTGTAGCTGCATATACATTTTAATGCTATCTGCTCACAGCACATTTAATATCCAAGGGTGATCTAAGCCTGTTCCTGTTGTATTCATTTAAAGAAACAGCGTTTTTACAATACAAATACCACTTCATTTTTGGCTGTCAATTCTTTTGCGCAATTTACATCCAGGGGTTAATTAAGCGTTGTTCTGCTGCTGTGGTGACTAAAAGAAACCTATTATTTCACCGACAAAAAAGACATTTTTCCTGTAGCATAATTAACAAGCGAAGGTTAATTACAAGTTTTCCTCTTGTTGTGTAGCGTAAAAAACACCAATTGTAACAGTACAAAGCTGGTAGTTTGTGGTTGCTCAATTGTTTGGCGCAATTTACATCCGGGGTTAATTAAGCGTTGTTCTCCCTGCTGTGGTGACAAAAAAAAAACCTTTATTTCACCCCCAAAAAAAAAGACATTTTTCCTGTAGCATAATTCACAAACGAAGGTTAATTACAAGTTTTCCTCTTGTTGTGTAGCGTAAAAAAACGCCATGTACACGCTACAAAGCTCTTTGTTTTCGGTTGCTAAATTTCCCTTTTGGCAATTTAATCCAGGGGTTAATTAAGCTTGTTCTCCTGCTGTGGTGCTAAAAGAAACTTTATTTCACCGCCAAAAAAAAAATTTTCCTGTAGCATAATTCAAACCGGGGTTTAAATTTTACAATTTTTTCCTCTTTTTTGTGTAGCGTAAAAACACGCCATGTAACACGCTACAAAGCTGGTATTTTTTGGTTGCTCAATTCTTTTGTCCCATTTCACCCAAAGGGGGTTAAAAAGGGTTTTTTCTGCTTTTGGTACTAGAAAAAATTTTTTTCACGCCAAAAAAATTTTTTCCGTAGCAAAATTTCATAACGAAGGTTAATTAAAGTTTTTCTTTTTTTGGGTAAAAACACGATTTTTAAACGAACAAACGGTAATTTTTCCTCCCAAATTTTGCCAATTTTACAATTTCCAAGGTTACTGTATTTTTCTCGGGGTTGTTTTTATAAAGATATTTTTTTCATCAAACAGTGTCTGTACATTTTAGAACAAACAGTATGTCAGACAGAGAGGTGACAGGCTCTTCACCTGCGAGTGGCTGTGGCACAAATCATTCCTGGGCAGGCCCAGGTCGCAGCAAGCAAAAGGGGGCGTCACCCGTAGGGGTCAACTCGGTGAGGCCACAACTGCCCCTGTCATCTAGCCGGCTGTGTGCTGACCAGCAAACCCAAGGGTTCTTGATTGGTTGACTAGGTCATCCACTTCCTCCCAGATCACATCTGACAACCTCAGCCAAGAGTGGGTGGGAATGTCAAACACAACCCTTTGTTGGCATGGCCTGGGAGCGGGTCAGCGGCCCTCACCTGTCCTAACCCGCCTCTGTCCCATCGGTTCCCTCAGCCAGAGATCTACTATGTGGTCTGGGGGACAGTGCCACTATACAGCGAGGATGAGGAGGGCAGTCAGCAGCTACTTGGCAGCAAAGAAATGGGGCCATTATCGCCTGCTTCTTGCAGTAGGCGGCAGACTATAGATGTGGAGAGTGGCATGGGAGGTCAGCCTCTGCATACCAAGACCGGTGATGAGGACAGCAGTGACGATGAAACACAAATCGATGATGATGTAGCCGACCGCACTTGGGAGCCGGGTGAAGCAAGGGCTTCATCATTGTCAGTTAAAGAGGGCGTCAGCTTGCACGTCAGGCAGCGGCGCAGCCAGCAAGTGGGTTGTGTGGCCGTGAGTCAGCAGGGTAGCAGCAGTGTGAGGTCAGGAGCCAAGCGGCCACGGGGTAGAGAACCCGCTTCATAGGTCCAAGAAAGTAGCGGCAGAGGGGCTCAGCGAGGCAGCGGCAGTAGTAGTCACTCAGTGCAGAGCGTTGGCGGTAAAATCACCCACTCGGTGGTGTGGCAGTTCTTTGCTAAGACACTGGAGGAGCCGAATATGGGTATATGTAGAATCGGTGGGCAGAAAGTGAAGCGTGGCCAGAGAGCTAACGTTAGCACCACAGCCCTGCGACAACACATGCAGCGTCACCATCCGGTGGCCTGGGAGAAACGTGGCTCAGATGTGGTGGTCCATCCAGCCACTGCAGCAACCGCAGCAGCAGCAGCGCCCATTGGCACACATTTCCATTTTCAAACCAGTCAAGGCTCTACCACCCCTGCAGAAGAGAGTTGTTTCTCTTTGCTATCATCTCTCGGTCCAGATGCACTCTGCCACCCCCGTTAGAAGGTCTGCTGGACTACTGGGCAGCCAAACTGGATGTGTGGCCGCAACTTGCCGAGTTTACAGTGGAGAAGTGCCCTGCCGGCCGTAGTGTGGCATCAGAGTGGGTTTCAGTGCGGCGGGGGCCATCGTTCCCCCAAGGGCCCGCTTGTCCATGGGAATGTGGAACGAGACCTTTGTCAAGATGATCAAGCGTGGATGACAGGTTTCCCAATCAATGCCTTAGGGTCAGATACATCACCCAGACGCCTTACCCAAACTGTGGAAATGAGTTGGGTTAAATACTGCTAGCCCTATTCTATGGCGCCCCCCCGCCTCATGCCACAATTTCTGACGTTTCTCCATCGCCCCCAACCCTCTTTACCAGGGCTGGTATTGCACCCACCCACACTTGTCATTGGCCCTTTTTTACCCCATGCCCGCTGCGCTGTTGCTGGTGCCGTGACATCCACACTGTGTCATTTTTACCCCTTGTGGCTACCCAGTTTTTGCCACCCCCGAATTCATTGTGCCCCTGCCTGACCTCATGCTGCTGCTGCTGGCCTCCAACTGTGTCATTGTGCCCCTGTTGACCTCAGTGTGCTGCCCTGCCCCCCACACGTGTCTTGGCCATGCCCGACCTCATGCTGCTGCTCCTGACCCTTCAACTGTGTATTGTGCCACTCTTGACCCCATCGGCGTGCCCTGACCTCCCCCTTGTCATTGTGCCCCTCTGTGGCCTACTACTGTTTTGCCACCCCCGAATGTCATTTTTCCACTGTTGACCTCAGCTTTTGTTGTGGTGTGTCCTGACTGCACATGTGTCTTTTTGGCCCCTCTGTGGCCCACTCCTGTTATTGCCCCTCCAGATGTATTGTGCCCCTGCCTGACCTCATGCTGCTGCTGCAGCTGTCCCTGCACACTGTGTATTTTGGCCCTGTCTGCCTCATGCGCTGTGCCGTCTCTCCACACTGTGTCTTTGTGCCATTTGGCCTGCTATGTTTTGCCACCTCCAGAATGTATTGTGCCCTGCCCGATCATGCTGCGGCTACCCTGACCTCCACTCTCTGTCATTGTGCCCCTTTTTGGCCCACTCTGTTTTTAGCCACCCCCAAAAAATGTCATTGTGCCATGCCCCACCCCATGCGCTGCGGTGCCCCCCGCCCCTGTGTCATTGTGCCACTCTGTGGGCCCACTCCCGTTTTTGCCACTCCGAATTTCATTGTGCCCTGCCTGACCTATGTGCTGCTGCTCTGTGCCCTCCACACTGTGTCATTGTGCCACTGTTGACTCATGCTGTGCTGCCCGGGCTTTAACTTGTCATTGTGCCCCTTTGTGGCATACTGTTTTGCACCCCGAATGTCAATGTGCCCTTTCCCGACCTCTGCTGCTGACCCTGACCTCCCTCTTGTCTTGTGCCCCTCTGTGGCCTACTCCTGTTTTTAGCCCTCAGAATGTATTTTGCCATGCCTAACTCATGTGTGCTGTGCCAGTCCCCCACACGGTCATTGTGCCACTCTGTGGCCCCTCCTGTTTTTGCCCTCCAGATGTCATTTCCACTGCCTGACCTATGCTGTGCTGTGGCTGCTGTCGTGCCCTCCCCATGTGTCATTTTGGCACTTGTGGCCTTTCTATGTTTTTGCCACCCCCAGAAGTCATTGTGCCACTGTCGGGCCTCATGTGGTGGTGTGTCGGCCCCCCCCCATGGTATTTTGCCCCTTGTGGCCCCACTCTGTTTTGCCCCCTCCGAATGTCATTGTGCCAGCCGACCTATGCTGCTCGCCGTGCCCCCCCACTGTGTCATTTCCCCCAAATTGGGCCCCCTTTCCCGTTTTTGCCACCTCCAAAATGTCATTGTGCCACTGTGACCTTATGTGGGCGCTGTGCCCTCCACCTGTGTCATTGGCCACGTTGATCTGCTGCTGCTGCCATGCCCCCCACATGTGCATTGTGCCACTTTGTGGCCTTTTGTTTTGCCCCTCCCGAATGTCAATGTTTCCACTGCCTGAATCTTTTGCTGCTACCGGACCCTCTCTCTCTGTCATTGTGCCCTTTGGCCTACTCCCGTTTTGCCACCTCCCGAATGTCATTATGCTATGCCTGACCTTGTGCTCTGCCGTGTCCCCCACACTGTGTATTGTGCCACTCTGTGGCCCACTCCTGTTTTTGCCCCCTCCCGAATGTCATTGTGCCCTGCCCGACCCTTATGCTGCTGCTGTGGTGCTGTGTGCCCTCCAATGTTCATTTGCCACCTGTGGCCTATCCTGTTTTTGCCCCCCTCCAGAAGATTGTGCCCTGTTGACTCTGCTGTGTGGCTGTGTTGCCCCCACACTGTGTCATTGTCCCCTTGTGGCCTACTTGTTTTGCCAAATCCCGAAATTTTTGTGCCACTGTTGACCTCAAATTTTTTTTGTGGCTTCCCGCTTGAGTTTTTTGATCAGTTTTGTCCTCTTAAGTGCCCAGGGAATTTTATAGTGAAGCGATTCTAAGAGTGACGTCAGTCATCTGCGTGTCATACTAAAACACAACATTGTATGAAAACCAAACCAAGCTCCCTTTGCATATTTAAGCATGGCACAACGTTCTACATGTATGAAAACTGTCTAGGTCTAAGATTTATTTTGTTGCCCTTAGCAAGCAATCAGAGTTCCCCTTAATTTTTTCAGAGCACTATATGAAATGAAAGTGGAACTCTGATTGGTTGCTGTGGGCAACATAGAAAGTCTTAAACCAAGACATTTTTCATACATGTGGCCCTAAATGCCTAAACATGCAAGTAATAATAAAGCTAGCAACGTGGCAAAAAAGGAAATAAGCAATCCTCTGCCAACAAATGCATGTCCTTACTGCTAGACATACTGTACATGGCCAAGGGGAAATGGAGCAATACCTTATAGCAAAATAGGTCAATAGTTACTACAGTTCGTGAAGACCTGGCTTGTACTGACCCACAGGGAAGCAGGGAAAACTGTTGGTAAGCCCCTAGATATGGTAGGGAACTGGGCATTGCATGCTTGGGACTGCTTTTCAAAGAGAAAGACAAAGAAAGAGGGGCAGGAGGTAAGTGCAGTATGTGCAGCCGTGTACAATAGTTGTATAATGGCCAAAAAATAAAGTAGAATAAAAACACAGCTCACCATTTATCTTGAGACAATATCAATCTTGGAGGCATCTGTTGGTGCACGTAAATTATGCTGAGCTGGATCTCAGATAGAATACATAGGAAAAAAACAAAGTACAAATAGTAATTCAGCACTGTAAAATATACTGTTTATTTCAGCTTAAAATAAGTGATACATAACATGTAAAAGAAAAAAGTATCTGGGGTATGCATTTTGAACAGACATGTGGTCCTTATTCATAGCCCATAGAAGCAGTCCACACACAAAACGCATATAAACCAAGAGACTTTAAGACTTGCAATTCTCAATAACAGGCAACAGGTAGAGCATAATATTACAATCAATAATTACTAATATAAATTCCAAGTAATGACAGGTTATATCCAGGCCACCTCATGAAGCAGGTTATCTGATTCAGTCACCACCCCTTGATGGCTTTAGAAACTTTTAAAGCTATAGTGTCTCCCTCATGCAATTGTAAAAAGTGTTTGGAAGCACCTAAAAGGTTTCATTTACGACTTGTGATAGTAGCACCATTTAAATTATCCACAATGAGCATTTTTAAATGGCGAGTAGTGCACCCAACATGCTGTAAGTTGCAGTGATAATATTTACTACGTCTGTAGAGTTACAATTTATAAATGTATTACTAGGAAATGTCACATTGTTTTAAGTTGATTAATGATGTTGCGACTGTATGACATGAATAGATATGGTAATTTTTCATAACCACGACTAAACATAACTTGGCATTTAAGCCAAATATGTTTTCCATTTTTTAGATGTTAAAAAAAAACTTGGTAATAACATACTGTCTAGAGAGTTTTTTGGCTACAGAACAAGCTACTTGTAAAATATGCTCGAAAGCTAGATCCTGGTAAAGTATCTGGAAAGTTTTTGAATTTGACTATAATCATTGCTATGTGATGTAAAAATGTAATCATATCAACATTAGACTGATGTTTGGGTTTAGTGGAGTGTAAATATAAGTCATGATTTTTCCTTTGCTTTATGACAATCACGGTCCCGTTTTTCAGAATATCTTCTTTGTGACAATTGTGTGTTTATAATCTTGCACTCATTTTGAAATCTTGATTTGGTAGAACATGTATGTCTAGCCACTGTATGTCTGACCACTTTAGCTAATCAGCAACTGTAGTGGTGAAGTCAAGTTCAGAAGTAGAAGTAAGAAAACAAAAGACTGGAGAGACGCTATGTTGGAACTGGAGACAGGTGGAAGGCAAGCTTTTTTAAATTTTATTTTATTTTAATGGGGCCATTGAGCTGCTTGTCGGTTTATCTTAACAACTATACAATCCTTTTAATAAATCAGACTTTTAAGGGTGTGCAAATACCAACTTTAATTTATTTATTATTATTTTTATTACTCTTCTTTTTTTATGTAAAACAATAAAAAAGGGTATTTTGAACTTCTTATTTTTTTATTTTGTTTTTTATTTTTAAGCCCTTAAGGTCTGAGCCTGTTTTGGATTTAAGGACCAAGCCCTATTTTTGAAATTTGACATATGTCACTTTATCTGGAAATAACTTTTTAATACTTTTACCGAACCCTTTGATTTTAAGACAATTTTCTCGTGATGCATAGTGCTTTAAGTTAGTAATACATTTTGTTCGATGCAGTTTAAAAACGTCTGTGTGCAAGACAGTCATATCAACAAAAAAATTAGATAACTAATATGTACTGTTCCGTAAGTCTACTTTATGTTGGCATCATTTTTTAAGCATCCTTTTATTTTTTAGAACATTAGGGGGCTTAAATTTACTAGAAAATTTTAACATATGCAAGAAATTTGCAACACAGATTAGTTTAGGGGGGCAGTTCAGTTCTGACGTGGCTTTGAAGGACCTGTGTGTTAGACACCCCCATAAATGAATCCATCAAAGAAAGTGAATCCCTCAAGGTATTCAAAACAACACTTTAAAAAGTTTGTTAACCCTCTAGGTGTTTCACTGAAGTTGAGGGGTTTTACTGAAATAAAGTAAATATGAACAGAGAAACGCATATCAATATCAATTCCCCTGATTCTAATGTTTTTAGAGATATCCATATGCGGCCTAGTACACTATTTAACTCAACCATAAGCCATATATCAGACATTCAATCAGAATTTCTTTAGGCCCTATTACAGGTTTACGGAATATATCCAGGAGTGTAGTGAGTATATTAACTCCCACAGGTGTGTCACAGATTTTTTTTTTAGCTTTGGACCATGAAAAAAAAGCAAATTATATACAATGTTTTTATTTTCACAAGGAATGTTGGTGATAAAGCACCTCAAAATGTATTACCCAATGTCTTCCAAGTTTTACAATTCCCTATATGTGGGTGTAAAAACTGCTTTTTGGGCACATGACTTTTGGAACCCAAATTTTGGTGAGTGTCATGTTGCATTTTCAAAGCTCCCAAAGTACCAGAACAGTTGACACCCTCCAGAAGTCAGCCCATTTTGGATTAAACCCCGTCAGGGAACTTATCTATTGGTGTTTTTTGTGCTTGGGCCCACAGATACTTTACAGTTTTTTTTAGCAGTGGACCATAAACGGGGAATAAAAAACATAATTCTACCATTGTTTTTGGGCTTTATTTTGACAGCATTCGCTGTGCGGTATAAATGACATGATAACTTTACTATGTGGTTGGTACTATTAAAAACGTAGTATTCCAGGTGATCAGGGGGCATGGTCTTCTACCTGGAAGTTGGAGCAGCAGAGTTGGGGAGAGAACTTTAGCCCCCTGAGGCTTGAGGGAAGCCTGTACCATACTGAACTGGAAGAGTACAGTGCTGGTGGTGCTGGATATTAGGTCCAGACCACTGAGATCACTGAGATTAGAGAGGGTCTCTAATTGTGTTCTGTACTGTAAACTGTGCTAAAGATGGCGTCCAAACGTGAGTGAGGGGCATTATTGGCACAATTGAACTGACACAAAAATACAGAAACCAGGAGACTGGTTAAGACTGCAAAGTGTTGGTACAGTAGCAAAATTTAAAGGGAAATTAATGAGCGACGAGCCCATCAATTGGCTAAGCAGCAGGAGTACAGCTATGGCCCCAAGCATAGCTTATTATAGAC
>JAODAL010036763.1:0-41254 GCA_025379985.1 Phyllomedusa bahiana | reverse complement strand
GTGTAAACCCCCCAAAATTACTGCCGACACCCTTCTATTTTCGAGAGGGGGGCTCTACATGTATCAGCGTTTAACAGAACAGGTTCTGTCATAATCTGTGGAATCATCTGATGACGGTGTAAAAGAAGTGCTCTCTTTGACGCTTTAGTGGGATCTTGGCCCTCTGCTCAGTTCTTTCTAGCTGGCGCTGATATTACCTTGTCAGGCTGCATTCCCACCAGTTATTTGGCCAGTTTTGACCCTGTAACTGCCCAGATAAATGAAGTGTGAAGCGATTCTAAGAGCGGCAGCTGTCATCTGCGTGTCATACTAAATCACAGCATTGTTTCAGTATCAAACCACGCTCCCTATGCATATTTCTGCATGGCACAATGTTCTACAACACCATACAGGCTCTCTGCAGCCAGGAAATAGGTATTTTGTAACGTGATTCATCGCGAATAAACTCGGTATGAAACAAATTTTGGGGAAAAATTCGTCAAATCGGCCAAATCGAAATTTTGAGAAATTCACTCATCTCTAGAAATAATCATTTAAAGAGCTTGGTCAATTTGGCCATTCCCTTTTTGTTAGAAGAGTTACTGGCTATAAAGTAATTACAAGCTCTCCAGCAATCGCAGTAATCTTGCAGAGATTGCAGCAGCAAGTGTTCAATTTCCCCACAGTGCCACCTAAGGCTAGGGCAACACAGCATAGGACAAAAAAACTTGCTGAAAGCCAAAACCCAAAAACTGCCTTGAACGTCAGTTTTTTGTCTAAAGGAGCTTTGTTTCCGGCAAATTTTTTTTGTGGTTTTCATTTTTTTGTTCATTTTTGGGCAGTATTTAATGTATACAAAATTCATATACTTTGTTAAATACCTGGGCAGTTTTTCAGCAAAACTGTCCAAAAACCGAGCCAAAAACGTCCGGTGGTTTACATAGACTTCAATAGTAAATTTTCTGCCCTATTCTGTCATTTTTTTCTACCTACAAGGGTCATATGTACCTATCTAACTATGGGGGGGGGGGGCAATATATTCTCCCTGGTTGCCCTCAAAGGGCTAATTATAATAGCAATACTGTACAAATGTAACAGTTAAGGAGAAGTTCCATTTACACATTTCTAAAATTATGTCGGCCCTTTGAGGTATGCCGTGAGGCTGATGTGTCCCCCGCTGAAAACGAGTTTGACACCCCTGCTATAGACTATAATAGTAACAATATTCTGTAGTTTCCACAGAACATATTTTTCTGCTCGTTTTAGCTGCTGGTCATTTTTTGTAACATGTATATGAATTTTGCATGCATTAAAAACTGCCCAAAAACAGTAAAAAAAACCACACCAAAAAATTGGAAACCACTCAAAAAACTCGTTGGAAACACAGCTGTTTTGGACAAAAAACTGAAGTTAATTGTAGTTTTTAGGTTTTGGTGTTCGACGAGTTTTTTGTCCTATGCTGTTTGCCTCTATCCTTACAAAAAAAAAATTTTTCTTCGTTTTTTCAGCGGTTTTAGAAAACAAAAAAAGCTGAAAAAACAACTGAAAATATGTGCAATGTAGACATAGACTTAGAGAAAATAAAACATTGCATACACTGTACAGAACTGTTGAGAACAACAGACATCCTTGGTAACCAGTGTTAGACTGAAGTTTCCCACTGCAGAAACTTATTAGAACCCACCCTTTATGTAAACAGAACATGAGCAGGGTCACTTCTAAGTACCTTTTGTAAGTCTAATAATCTTTACATGTGTAGGGTTTAATAAGTTATCTAGTGATTGCTTCTAACGTCAGCTCCAAGGGAGACATGCATGATCAGGTTTTTCACCCTTTTCTGGCATCAAATGCGCCAAAGTGAGCCAGCTACGAAGTCTAATACGTCAAACGAATGTGTTAGGCGCATTGCTCATAAGACTCAACACTTTTTAATGCACCTAACATGAGGGAGCGTTCTGGGGACGTTCCGCATCCCACTCGTAATATTAGACACATATATGAATGTGGGTTGACAACACTAGGAGCATTACTGCTTGAACAGGCAGACCTATATCAATGTGGTCTGCTAGAGCCTGAGGAGTCGAAGTGGAGCTAGATTTGCTGTTATTCCTCAACTTACAGCAGTACAATAATAAAAATTAATTTATTATAATTATCAAACTTTATAAAATTAAATTATTTAATTTTAATTAAAAATGTTATCATATAAAATTAATATAAAAATATATAATGTCCCCAAAATATAGAAATATCTACTATAAAATGCATTTAAAATTAATAGAATCTAAAACTAATTTTACATAAAATAGCCCACTGATGTTGTTGTTTAGATTTATATTTTTTTTTTTACTACATTAAATTTTACATTTATTTCTGCTGCTCTCACCCTTTATTCTACATACAGCAAGAGCCAGCACACCATAGGTCTTGCTGGGAACTATGGTCCACCAAACAAGATCACTACCATAGTTTCTATTCACTGACATGCAATTCTAATGACTTTTCTTTTATTTCCAGCCAATCTATAGCCTTTATATGTGTTTACTTATGTGTCTATGTGCCGTAATGCACCAAACACACAGGCGAGGTACAATAAACTTTAGACACCATTTATGAGTGCACAAAAACCACTTTCATGCATTCAGGTGCATTTGACACTGAAAAATAGATGAGAAAATGAACTTTGATGCATCTAGTTCCATACATGTCTCCCCAGGTGAGGTTGTCCTCTTCTTTACCTTTGGCAACATGAAATATTAGGTGTACAATACTACTTCAGAGCTTGGACCAACTGGAGGATCCTCTGGTACTCTGGTGGGCCAGTCTGACCCTGTTTGTAGTTGTTCATCACCTAAGTTAGTTGTAAAGGCTCTTGCCTGAGGACCATTTTTTATCTAAAAGGGTATCTAAAAATATGTTTGTTTTTTTAATTAGACATCCCCTTTAAACATTTGCTGCACTGACTAATATAAATTATTATATTCTATAATGTGCCGTAGATAAGGGTACACATAGAGGCCTGGCTTTATAAAAATATTCATAATAAGACCCTAACGCCAACACACTTTCATATTCCATCATATGGAGGCCCAGCCCTGTCTCCTACCAGAAAAAGGGAGTTGTTTTATGTAATGACACCAGGAACATTATTCTCCCTTGAGTCTGGGAAGGTTGCATTTTAAAATCTGTTATTTTGCTGCAAATTATTTCCCAATAGTCAGCCAGGAACTACAACTGCAAAAGGGACCTAAAAATGTGCATCATCTCAGGCATGTGAATGAGGCCTTAGTGTCATGTGACTAAGGAATAATAAGTAAATTATTTTAAAAAAATGTAAATTAAGCAAAACAATAAAAAGAAAACTGATTTCTATGTGGGAACAGACATGAGATACAAACATCTTAAGCAGGGACCATGTTATCTGGCAACTCCGCATGTTACACACAGGAGACTTAGTTGCCTTTGATGGTAGGTGGAATCACAGAGCTGGAAAATAGCATGTTTTGTGTGTAAATGTTTTGACCACAGGGATTATGCAACTTTTTCCCAACCCTAGACAATTTTGTTTTTTAAGTACAGAAGAATATAAGAATCATGGTTGTAATTTCCTCTATACTTGTTTTGAGGCATTAAGTTGAGACATCAACCCTTGGGACACTTCTATTGGTGGCAGCAAGAGCGTGCCACACTTGGAAAACAAATTTCCATTTCTGAGTCCCGAAAAAGTGTCTTTATTCCAGAAACTGCAAGAATTTCCTTCTATAATACACTATGCATGCCAAGACTTTGTTGCAGAAAAAGAATGTCTTTAGGCCTGAAGTAAAGTAAAAAAAAAAAAGCAAAATATGCTTGTTCCTTTGGGAACATCACTACTTGCCGCAGCCATTGCTGTGTTGAGAAATAAGATTTCCATCCTGTATCCAACACACACAACCTTAGGGACTTTCAGACTACTGGAAGAGTTAAAACCTTTCTCATGTTTGCTTGTGACAAGAGGCATCTGAAAATTTCTCATCTCCATCATGACATTTGTGATTTGTTGTCCCCCTGGAAATGATTTGATGTCATACCTGGTTCAGAGTATTAGCTTGAACTCACTGGTGCAGGGGCTAATTATTCATTTTCCACCATCCCATCTGTTTTGTTTGCTGGTGTGTAGACATTAGAAGAAGCTCTTCTGAGAAAACGGAATAAGCTGAAGCTGCAGCGCATACAAGTGTGAAGGCACTGTGCCTCGGGCAGATGAGGCTGCTGCCTGTTAGACTTTGTGCCTGGACGCAGAATTTCACCTGCCATACATATGTCCACATCCCACACTCTCACTTTCTTCCCAGAAAGACTCAAGTTCATTCACATATAAAGAAAAAACTGCATTGAATAGTACAGTCATTCACACTGAACAACAATTAAGAACCAACAAGCTGGTATTTAACTAATATAAGAGTTGATGTTAAAGTCTCCTACCTCTTCTGATTCACGTTCTAGTGGACGGAGGAATCAGAGATATTAATGCTAGTGTGGTAAATGTATTCTGCTCACTCACCAAGTCAACTGATACATTTATTTACAGGCTTCATTTGAAGTTCCTGGATGGCCGATGCAAAATCTGTAACAAGACCTCCACCACCACCACCTACCATGTACCATGTATAATACGGGTTTACCCTTATATGGCAAAGGGCCTATAGGCCCCCTCAGGCATCAGGGCCCAAATGCAATTGCTACATCTGCATCCCCTATAGCTATGCCTCAGAAAATCTTGAAAGATGACAACATTTCTATATTTGAAATGCACTTAGAAAATTTGTTATTTTCCTTCCCCTATCTACATAGGTTCAATAATCAACAAGGGTGAAAATAAGCAGCTACCTCATACCACAGTAAATTGGTTAACCCTGATATAAAGACTAGGATGTCTATATAGCATTGGCAGTAGTGCAGGGGGAGTATGTCTGAAGTCACTGCCCTTAAAGGGGTTTTGCCACCATGTAATTTTGACGTGGGAACCTCCAAAATGGGTATTTAATCACTTTTCTAAATATTATGTGATTACAAAAGTGAAGATTCTGAGAGCTACAGCATTTCTCAATCCCCTTAGTTACCTCAAGCTTTCCACTAGACCGACCCAGGAGTTGACGGGCCCCGCGTGCGTTGAAAAAACCTCTTATCTGATGACAGGCAAAATGAATGAACTTTTAAGGCACCGGGCAGAAAGTGCAGTCTATGAGCCTGTGTCTTGCTGTATTGAGAATCCACTGTTGTACTGTTTATTATTTTTACTTAAGTTTTGAGACGCTCCCCTTTTTCTCACTCCTTACTCCCCCCTCCCTCTCAGCCCTGCAGCCTTCATGATCAGCGTGATTTGTTGACATTCTCCCTGTGCTAAGGAGAGAGGTAAGAAACTTGCATCCTGGCAAATCCCCTTTAAGCTACAAAATAGATCTGGGAGAGATAGATAGATAGATAGATAGATAGATAGATAGATAGATAGATAGATAGACTTTGCTTTCAGTATCTGGTATGACCCCTTGTGCAGTCATAGCTTCATCTAAGCGTTTACAGCAATTGTTGATTAGTCCTTAACATTGGCTTTGAGAAATGTTCCCCTTTTCCCCCATACAAAACAGCTTTGAGTCTGTTACATATGTTGGTGGGTTTTGTCCCATAAACTACACCCTTCAGGTCCTTTCACAACATTTCTATTGGATGAAGCTCAGAACTTTGACTTAGCCATTCAAAAACTTTATTCTTCTTTATCCATTCTTTATAAAACTTGGTTATCTTGCTGCATGGCCCACGTTCTTTTAATGAGAACCTGTCAGGTGATTTATGCTGCCCAATCTGAGAGCAGGATATGATAGAGGGAGAGAAGTTGAGCTCTGTAATGTATAGGATTATATGATAGCAGGAGAGGAGCTGAGCTCTGTGATATATAGGGTTATATGATAGAAGGAGAGAAACTGAGCTCTGTGATATATAGAGTTGTATGATAGAGGAGAGAAGCTGAGCTCTGTGATAGAAAGGGTTATATGATAGAGGAGAGAAGCTGAGCACTGTGATATATAGGGTTATATGATAGAGGAGAGAAGCTGACCTCTGTGATAGAAAGGGTTATATAATAGAGGAAAGAAGCTGAGCACTGTGATATATAGGGTTATATGATAGAGGAGAGAAGCTGACCTCTTTGATATATAGGGTTATATGATAGAGGGAGATAAGCCGAGCCCTGTGATACATAGGGTTATATGTAGAGATGGGTGAATTGATTCTAACGAAGTGGAATTCGTTTAGAATTTCAGGAAAACTTCGGTTCTGAACGAAGTCGAAGTTTGGGGGACTTCGGGTGAACGAAGTGTGCTTTTGATTGATAAAATGGCTGCGAGCATATGGCGTTACATGGGGCAAAGCACTCTGGGAGGAAGAAGGGCATAGCCTGCATGACATGTGCAGAGATGAAGCCAATCAGAGACCGGGGGGATTCTGTGACGTCACCGCACTATATAAGTCCGGGCGCGACGCTGGGAGCTCACACTCCTCTCACTGTACTGATTAGGGAAGGTGCTGCCGCGGCTGCTTGTAATAGCTCTTACTGAAGAACTGATTTTATTCAGCGATTTTTGGGGGGTGTCTCAGCTTGTCTCAGAGACTGCTTCTCTTAACGTTCAATTTCTGATTTTGTGGGGTATTGGATCTGAAGTCCAGTGTGCGTCCAATGCAGCTGCATATACATCATAATGCTATCTGCTCACAGCACATTGAATATCCAAGGGGGATCTAAGCCTGTTCCTGTTGTATTCATTTGAAGAAACAGCGTTTTTACAATACAAATACCACTTCATTTTTGGCTGCTCAATTCTTTTGCGCAATTTACATCCATGGGTTAATTAAGCGTTGTTCTGCTGTTGTGGTGACTAAAAGAAACCGTCTTTTTCACCGCCAAAAAATACATTTTTCCTATAGCCTAATTCACAAGCGAAGGTTAATTAACATTTTTTCTCTTGTTGTGTACCGTAAAAAACACGCCATTGTAACACGCTACAAAGCTCATAGTTTGTGGTTGCTAAATTGTTTGGCGCAATTTACATCCAGGGGTTGATTAAGCGTTGTTTTTCTGCTGTGGTGACAAAAATAAACCGTCTTTCACCGCCAAAAAATCCCTTTTTCCTGTACCCTAATTCACAAGCGAAGGTTAAATTAAAATTTTTTTCTTTTTTTTGGGTAGCAGAAAAACACGCCATTGTAACACGCTACAAAGTCATAGTTTTGGTTGCTAAATTGTTTGGCGCAATTTACATCCGGGGTTTTAATTTAACGTTATTTTTTCTGTGGTGATAAAATAAACCGTCTTCACCGCCAAAAAATACATTTTTCCTGCAGCCAATTTCAAAAGCGAAATTTCATTACAATTTTTTCTCTTGTTGTGGCGAGAAAAACGCCATTGTAACACCAACAAACTCTCATTTGTGGTTGCTCAATTGTTTGGCGCAAGTAAATCCAGGGTTAATAAGCGTTGTTTTTCTGCTGTGGTGACAAATAAACCTCTTTCACCGCAAAAAAAAAATTTTTTCCCTGTAGCCTATTCACAAGCAAGGTTAATTACAATTTTTTTCTTTTTTTACAGAAAAAACCGGGCCTTTGAAACACCTACAAAGCTCGTAGTTTTGGTTGCTCAATTGTTTGGGCAATTTACACCCGGGGGGGTTTAAATTTTAAGGTTTTTTTCTGCTGTGGGACTAAAATAAACCATCTTTCACCGCCAAAAAAAAAATTTTTTCCTGAGCCTAATTCACAACAAGGTTAATTTACAATTTTTTCTCTTGTTTGTGTGCTAAAAAAACACGCTATTGTAAACGTTTACAAAGTTTTGATTTTTTGGGTTGCTCAATTTTTTTTGCGCTTTTACATCCAGGGTTAAAAGCGTTTTTTTGCAGTTTATAGTAAAAGAAACTTTTTTTTCACCGCCAAGAAGAAATTTGTACATAATTAATCCAAAGGTTAATTAACCTGTTTGTGCTTTTTATTCAGAAAAATACGATTTTTTTAAACGGCACATACAAATCAATCTTTCCTGCCCATTTGTGGAGGCAATTTTATCCAAGGGGTTTCCCCAATTTTCTTAGTGGGTTCTTTGAGTAAAAAATACGGGGGTGGTATTTATCATATCAGAATTTTCATCAAACAGTGTCTGACTTTTAGAACAAACAGTTTCAGACAGAGAGGGGCAGGCCTTCACCTCGAGTGGCAGGGGCCAAACATTTCCGGGCCCAGGTCGCAAAAACAGCAAGGGGGGCGCAGCAGGGTCCCCGGGTTTTAGGCCGAACTGACGCTGCACTGGGGGCCGGGGTGCTGAAAGAAACCCCAAGGGGTTTCTTGATTGGTTGACTAGGTCATCCATTTCCCCCCAGATGACATCTGACAACCCCAGCCAAGAGTCGTGGGTCGTCAAAAAACCCCTTATTGGATGGCCTGGGGAGCGGGTCCGGCCCTCACCCTCCTCAACCCCCTCTGTCCCACCTTTTCCCTCGCCAAATCTACTATGTGGTCTGGGCTCAGCGCCACTATATAGCGGGTGAAAAATTTTTGAGGGGGGAAATCAGCAGCTATTTGGGCACGAAGTAAGGGGGGCCAATTCCCCTGCTTTTTGCAGTAGGCGGCAAGATAGATGTGGGAGTGGCTGGGAGGTATGTTGTAGGGGTCAGCCTCTGCATCCCAAGACGGGTGATGGGGGACAGCAGTGACGATGAAACACAAATAGATATATGAGCTGACCGCCTTGGGGGGGGGGGGTGGGGCAAGGGCTTCTCATGTAGGAGAAGACGGCATCAGCTTGCCGTCGGCAGGGGCGCAGCCAGAAGGGGGGTTGTGTCCCCGTGATCACCCCGGGGTAAGCAGTGTGAGGTCAACCCAAAGGGGCCACTGGGTAAAAAACCCGTTTTCCCGGTCCAAGAAAGTATCACAGGGGCTCACGAGGCAGGGGCGGTAGTAGTCACTCGTGCGACGGGGCCCGTAAAACCCGATACTCGCGGGTGGCAGTTCTTTTGGGAAGACACCGAGGGGCCGAAATGGGTATTTGTAGAATCTGTGGGGAGAAAGTGAAGCGGGCCCGGGAGCTAACGTTGGCACACGGCCCTGCGTCAAAAACATGTAGCATCCCAACCCGGGGGCCTGGGAAAACGGCTCAGATTGGTGGTCCACCCGGCCCCCCAGCAACAGCACAGCAGACCCCGTGGCACCTGGCATTTCAGCAGTCAAGGGGTCCCCACCTCTGCAAAGGGAGCTTTTTCCTTTTGACATCACTCCCGTTCCAGATGCTCCTGCTCCCCGCTACCATGCCCCCCCGCATTCCTTCAGCGGGCAATTCAAAGGCAACAATGCTCCAACCAACCAAATGGGGAGCAGCGACCATGCTCCTGTCTAGTTTTGGTACGCATCCCCCCTTTCCAAATGGTGGACTCTGCACCGTTCAGAGAATTAATGGGGTTGTGCAAGCCGAGATGGAAATTTCAAGCCTTAATTTCTTTTCCAAAAGGAGACCACACTTCACAATATGTAGAACAGAAGGTGGGCCGTCCCTTTAGCTTATCGGGGTTTTTTTCCAAGGTCACAGCAGCGCGGACCAGGGCGAACTACGGTCAGGGCCAACAGTCCCTTTTCGGCCCATTTTGGGGGAATGTGCTTCCTCCCGGCACACCAACACTGGGAAAAGGAGCGCCGCTTTCTCCTCCACGTTTTCAAATGCGGCTCCTGCGCCAATGTTTTCCCCCCTCCTCCCCACCCACCACCATCTCGCCCTCCACAAGTACCCCACAACCCAAAACCTGTGTGGGCCAGCGGTGCACGCAGTTCTACATCTGGGGTTCCTCGCGAACGCAGTCACACAGGGGAGGAACTACTCCCCCAGGCGCAAAAATCGATGTGTGGCTTTTTTCCCCGCCAACTGCAAATCGGAAGCATGGGGACGGGCAAGGGAAGTAACATGGTGTCCGCGGTGCCGAGGGGGGGATGGTCCATCCCCTGCATGGGGGCACGTTTTCAATCTGGTTATGAAAGGTTCCCGAAGTCTTCCCCATCTTTTAGAAGACGAAAATGGGCCCGGAAACGTGCATGCACTTACAATTCCTACAAAACCGGAACACCCTCCTCGGTTGCAGCGGCAGAACGGCCCTCCCCCAACACACTTAATGCGATGTTTCCCCCCGTTGGGAAATTCCCGCCGCCCGTTTGGGCCGACTGTTAAAGAGAAAGGCCAAAAAACGATTTTTTTATGATCGGGGACAGGAGTACTCCCCTGTGTAACTTTTTTTTTTTTTTTTAATAATTTTTTATTCAGGAATAGTACAGATTGAAAGCATCATTAAACATCATAAATCATAAATGCATGTTGCACCTGAATTACAATAACCAGTATTTTTTCCCTAAACATAAAGTCAACAGATAGTTGAAAAAAAAAAGTAAGAAACTTCCTTCCCCTTTTTCCAAAAATTTAAAAACCCCCACGTAAAATGTTCCCCTCCCTCTTAAAACCCTAACCCCCTAATTCCTGCATATCCCTACTTTGTCCAACCAGTTCCAGTATCTAAGTTCCCCCAAAGAACCTTTCAGTTTTTCCAAAATAGTACCTGAAAATTTAAAAAGGTTCCCCTGTGTAACTTTTTGTCACCAGTGGGAGCCAGTGTGGGCACCTGCCGTTTGTTTGGGGCCATTCAAGGAGGCCACGTTATTTTTTCATGCCAGGACTATGGATGAATAACGTCACCCTGCTTCATGTCCTTTGGGAAGATCTGAAAAACTGTCTGGGCAGGGGGGCGGAACTGGCTACTACATCTCGCGCCACAAAGTCCGGGGGGGGACTGAAAAGGGGAAGAGGGTAGGAGGAAGACATTGGACAGAACATTGTCTGGTGGGAAAATTAGTGGATTTCTACCCAGGTGACAAGAGAGGAGGCAGGAGCAGCTGGGAGGTAGTGAATTAGGAAGAGAGGGAGAGACCCACAAGCACCCGGGTTATACAGTGGAGTGGAGGCAGGGAGCCCCTCAAATCACTTGTGCAGAGGCCAGCAGCATCTGATTTGCCTGGCTAGTGACAAGAATAGTCAGCATCCGCAGGGGGATGACTTTGGCTCTACACCCCCATTGGACCCCCCTACCGGTCCCAAAAAAGCCTTTTTCCCAGATATTGAGAGGGAGGACAAACTCAAATACTAGAGGGAAATCCTCCCGTAGTCAGTTGGCCGCTGCCTATGTGCGCATCGTCCCTCCTCTGACAGGGCTAACCGGGGGGTTCTTCAGCTCTCACGTACTACTGCCGCGGCTGCTGGGGGAAGGTGGGGGGGTCGGAGCAGTACCAGCTCCATCAGCAGCAACCTAAGTCTGGAGTCACTGATGAGCAGCTTCCTTCACCCGCCTAGTGAGGAGGGCAGTCGCCAGCAGCAGCAGCAGGACCTGGAGCAAACCCTGAACCAACAGGTGGTGGCCTACTTGGACAGCACTCTGCCACCCCAGTTAGAAGATCCGCTGGACTACTGGGCAGCCAAACTGGATGTGTGGCCGCAACTTGCCGAGTTTGCAGTGGAGAAGCTGTCCTGCCCGGCCAGTAGTGTGGCATCAGAGCGGGTGTTCAGTGCGGCGGGGGCCATCGTTACCCCAAGGAGAACCCGCTTGTCCATGGGAAATGTGGAACGACTGACCTTTGTCAAGATGAATCAGGCGTGGATCGGCCAGGATTTCCACACACCAAAGCCTTAGGCGTCAGACTACATCAGCCATGACGCCTCACACAAACTGTGAGAAATGAGAATGGGTTCAAACTACCTGCCTCAGCCACTATTCTGATGCCGCCACCCGCCTGATGCCACACATCTGCTGACAGTTTCTCCATCTGCCACCAACCATCTTTACCAGGGACTGGTATTGCCACCCACCTCCACACTCTGTCATTGTTCCACTGTCTGACCTCATGCTGCTGCTGTGGCTGCTGCCGTGACCTCCACACTGTGTCATTGTGCCACTCTGTGGCCTATTCGTGATCTCCACTCTCTGTCATTGTGCCACTCTGTGGCCTACTCCTGTTTTTGCCACCTCCAGAATGTGATTGTGCCACTGTCTGACCTCATGCTGCTGCTGTGGCTGCTGCCGTTACCTAGACACTGTGTCATTGTGCCACTCTGTGGCCTACTCCTGTTTTTGCCACCTCCAGAATGTGATTGTGCCACTGTCTGACCTCATGCTGCTGTGGCTGCCGCCGTCACCTCCACACTCTGTCACTGATGTTGCCACCTGAGCCCTTAGCTTGTTTTTTTCCAGCTTTCACTGGCATGACTTTATCAGGCAACATTCCCGCTTCAGTTTATTTGTCAGTTTTGCCCTCTTAAGTGCCCAGGGAATTTTATAGTGAAGCGATTCTAAGAGCGGCGGCAGTCATCTGCGTGTCATACTAAAACACAACATTGTATGAAGAACAAACCAAGCTCCCTCTGCATATTTAAGTATGGCACAACGTTCTACAGCACCCTGCAGGCTCTGTGCAGCCTGGAAATAGCTGTTTTTTAACGTGATTCGTCCCGAAGTAATTCGGAACGAAGTTATTTTTTGTCGGAAAATTCGGCGAAGTGAGCGAACCGAGTTTCGAGAAATTCGCCCATCTCTAGTTATATGATAGAGGAGAGAAGCTGAGCTATGTGATATATAGAGTTATATGATACAGGAGAGAAGCTGAGCTCTGTGCTATATAGGGTGATATGATAGAGGGAGAGAAGCTGAGCTCTGTGATATATAGGGTTATATGATAGAGGGAAAGAAACTGAGCTCTGTGATATATAGAGTTATATGATAGAGGAGATAAGCTGAGCTCTGTGATATATAGGATTATATGATAGAGAGAGAGACGCAGAGCTGAGCACAGAGGCTGCAGAGAGGCTGCAGCGCGGCGCATCGGGGGAGCGTGGACCGAGGTAAGTAAACTATTTCTTATTTTACTTGCCCCTAAGCCTGCCTGTATAAGCCTGCCTGTATAAACCCCCCCCCTAAGCCTGCCTGTATAAGCCTGCTTGTATAAAGCCCCCCCTAAGCCTGCCTGTATAAGCCTTCCTGTATAAAGCCCCCCCCCTAAGCCTGCCTGTATAAAGCCCCCCCTAAGCCTGCCAGTATAAGCCTGCCTGTATAAAGCACCCCTAAGCCTGCCTGTATAAGCCTGCCTGTATAAAGCCCCCCCTAAGCCTGCCTGTATAAAGCCTGCCTGTATAAAGCCCCCCTAAGCCTGCCTGTATAAAGCCCCCCCCCCCTAATCCTGCCTGTATAAAGCCCCCCATAAGCCTGCCTGTATAAAGCCCCCCTAAGCCTGCCTGTATAAAGCCCCCCCTCAGCCTGCCTGTTTATAGCCCCCCCCTTAGCCTACCTGTATAAAGCCCCCCCAAGCCTGCCTGTATAAAGCACCCCCTAAGCCTTTCTGTATAAGGCCCCTAAGCCTGCCTGTATACCCCCTGTATAAGGCCCCTAAGCCTGCCTGTATACCCCCTAAGCCTACCTGTATACCCTCTAAGCCTGCCTGTATACTCCTAATCCTGCCTGTATAAAGCCCCCTAAGCCTGCCTGTATACCCTCTAAGCCTGCCTGTATAACCCCTAAGCTTGCCTGTATACCCCCTAAGCCTGCCTGTATACCCCTAAGCCTGCCTGTATATGTTCTGGCGGTATAATTAGGTCCTTATGTAGTAGAGTTATTGGTAATGTTGGTCTTGGTATAGTGGATTTGTTTGGTGGCAGTATGATAGTGATATGTATGGTGAGGTATTTGCCCCTTGTATTATCTACATTATCTAACAGCATGTCCTGGTACATGGTCGTGGTCAGCGAGGGGGGAGGGGGGATAGGTGGCCCCATCCAAAAGTTTGCTTTATGGCCCTGGCTTCTCTAGTTACACCCCTGGTGAGCTCTGTGATATATAGAGTTATATGATAGAGGAGAGAAGCTGAGCTCAGTGAGATATAGGGTTATATGGTAGAGGGATAGAAGCTGAGCTCGGTGATATATAGGGTTATATGACAGAGGAGAGAAGCTGAGCTTTGTGATAAATAGGGTTATATGATAGAAGGAAACAAGCTGAGCTCTGTGACCTCTATCATATAAACCTATATATCACAGAGCACAGTTTCTCTCCCTCTATCACATAACTCTATATATCACACAGCTCAGCTTCTCTCCCTCTAACATACTATAATTAATATGTGTGTGTATATATATATATATAGGGGGGCCATATTACCTAACAAAATATATACTGGGGGCCATAATCCCTAACAAAATATATACTGGGGGCCCTATTTCCTAACAAAATATATACTGGGGGCCATATTACCTAATTATATGTATACTGGGGGCCCTATTACCTGCCTAGCTATATACTGTGGGCCCTATAACCTGTCTATATACTGGGGGCCATATCACCTGCCTATAAACCTACCTAATAGGGGCCTATAAAGGAACTGCCCATCCCCCATAGCAGACACCTGGATTTTCTATCATAGAAAAGCCAGTTGCTGTGGGGATGGGGCGTCACCATGCTTTCCTGTATAAACCCCCATTAGGAAACGAGCTATATAAATCCCCTAGTAGGTAGGTATATATGTGCTAGAAAAGTGAGGATTCAAAAATGTTTTTGTGTTAAATTCTGCAGAGACAAGTGGTGGCCAGGAGAAGTCATCATGGCGGTCTGGGCAGGATGGAGAAGAGAAGGAAAGTGAACGACTCTGATCAGAAAAGACATGTCCTGTAAGTCACTAAATGTAACTGGAGCGTTATCACTTACATTTCTGCAGAGCATCTACATACAACTAGTTTCTACCACTATATGGTCCCTGTATGGTAGTAATATTTGTCTTCAGAGCCTGTGTACAACTGATAGTCACATGTGGTGGTCACATTTGGCCACGGACTTTAAATATCACAAAATTATGTTTTTTTTTCTTGAAGTGACACACGATACAAATTATGCTCTTTTTTTGGCAAATTTTGACACACCAAGCTCAAAAGGTTGTCCATTACTCTATTAGCGTGTAAAAGGGGAAGGGTATCAAGGCAAATGTAACAGACACATTGATGGGAGACTACTACTATAAGCTCCATATTAATCATCTTCATTACCTACAGAAAAGAAAATCATAAAGTCTTATTTTTTAGTTCTGTTACTGCACTGAGAACAATAGCATTAGACATTTAAGTGCTTGTGTTTGTATAAATTTAGACCAATAATTTTACTAAATTTTTCTAGAGTCTTAATGGGACATCCATTTTCTAAAAAAAGTATAGCCAATCTAGCTAAACCAATGCTATATTTGTAATCAGCAACAAAAAGTTATCCTAAAATGTTCTACTGGGGTAGTATCATCTGTAACAACCGGGATATCGATGGTGTTGGGGTCAGGTATATATATATATATCACGGGTAGGATACACAGTATGGCCGGTAGGATGACCCTGGTCCCGGATGTCCAGAGAAACCTTCGAATGTCCCCAACTATCCGCCCCCACGTGGCACCTGAAAATGATGAGAGATAACCAAGCTTCGGGGATAGTTGTTGCTCCTTTACTTAGCAGGACGAGGTAATACAGATGTACAGTTATGATGATGATAATAGTGAACTTCACAAACAATACAGTGGCTGCTATAGGAGATATCTTAGTAATCAGGTGATGGAGTAGTTAGATAACAGTCTCTTTTGATAGCTTGTAGGTATTTGGGTAGTTTACTATATATGATGCTAATGATGGCCTGCATCCAGGGGGCTGTGCCTCAACGACTGGGTACACATAAATACAGAAGCAGGGGACTGTGACGGGAGACCCTCAAGTTTCAACAGTCCAGCTATGGGCTCTTTCTTAAATCCGTGTCCCACAGACTTATTTGAGAACTGTGTATTAATCCCAGGCATATGGATGAACAGGTCTGTAGTATTTGGTAGTAGCAGACTGGGGATTCAGAGGAAAATGCTCTCTGTGAAAGTACTTGATTGTAGGAAAAGAGGTATTCAGTAGTACAGCATAAGAAGCTAAGACTTCCCTTGGTAATTATTTATAGTTATATTCAGCCCCTGTGCTAAGAGCACAGTCTCCTGCCCCAAGCCAATGGTTGTAACTGAACTTCTCCTTCAGGCCCAAACAGGTGAGCCTGATTGGTTCTGGAGGTCACCTGATTATAACTTATATAATTGATTATCACTTATATGGGAGAGTCCGAATAAAGCCGAGCACACATACTTGGCTATATTCGGATGCTCCCATAGAAGTTAAACAGGAGGATAACTGCAAGTGCCGCCCTCCTCATTCATATGCATGGCCGACTTGCTCCAAGTGGCCAATGCTGGGAATTTTACATCAAGGTAAAATCCGTTTTACCACTTTGCAATTGTGTTAAGTTAAACCATTAGAGGCATCTTTCAAAGACATCAGGTAGAAAATCTGTACATATTAAAGGGAACCTGACCGATACTTTATGCGGCCCAAACAACAAGCAGCATGAAATAGCTGCAGGTTACCCGATCCCATCCATGTGGCGTTCCCAGGTAACATATCCAGTAATGTTGGGCCAGGTATGGGGTAAAGTCGCTGTGCCCGACCGAGATGAGTCCGATTTGTGTCTTCTCCCCGCCCCTCATCTAAACTGACATCTCTCATGCATGGTTGACCATAGGGAGAGAGCTGTCTGTTAAGCTGAGGGGGTGGGGAGAAGACACACATCGGACTCTTCTGTTCCAGGCACAGAGGCTTCTCCCTGTACCCAGCACGACTTTACTGGGTGTTTTACCCAGGAACGTCGCAGCGTTTCAGGATAAAACTCACATGGTTGAGATCAGGTAATATGCAGCTATTTCATACTGCCCAACATAAAGTAGCTGACAGATTCCCTTTAACTGTTTATGTATTTTTTTTAACAATTGTCAATAAAGGAAAAACAGATGGCATTCACTGAGGTACCTTTTTTCTGTTAGAATCTGATGGAAGGAGTGAAGAGTCCTCATGAACCTTTTATTACCTTTAAGTGCAAAACATAGCTGCACTATAACCATATAAACATATTTCTACCTAGAATGCTACTAGGTGAAATTATGGGGGACATGCATACCTCCCAACTGTCCCTATTTTGGAGGGCCAGTCCCTATTTTTAACCCTGGTCCCTCTGTCCCTCTTAACTCTATAAATGTCCCTCTTTTTAATTTGGGAAATAGATTTGCATCAATTAACTGATTATCTTGCTTTAAAAAGTACCTGATTGCTTCCTAACTGTTTATTACATAATAACTTAATATTTCATCATTGGATACAATGCAATCCTGAAAATGTGTCCCTTTTTGGCCATCTAAAAATTTGGCATGTATGTATTTGGACGTGGTTAGAGGCGTGTCTTGGTGTGATGTCATGTGTTTAGGCATGGTTAGAGGCGTGACCTGATGTGTCCCTCTTTGCAATCTCTAAAAGTTGGGAGGTATGGGGACATGTATGTAAACTATCTGGCTGTAAGACTTTCTTTGCTGCCCATAGTAAACAGTCAGAGCTCCTCTTTCATTTTATGTAGTGCTCTGACAAAATGAAAGGGGAACTCTGATTGCTATGGACAACAAGAAAAGTCTTAGATCTAAACAGTTTTCATGCATGAGATTCTGAGTTTATGCACATGGAATGTAACTCCAACTGGTACTGAGCTATAATAGGTTTTTGAGGTTGGATTAAATACAACTCTGAAGGTGAAAAAACGAATCATACAAGCTTCATGGACTGATCCCTGCTATATGCGTGAGCCCTATTTCTGTAATATGACCCGTGTAGAGTCACCATATGGTAACAAACTAATTCAATATGGCTGCAAAGTACACAGCCTTAGGAACTCTGTGTGTTTTCATTCAGGCACATGGATATGATATACTTAGGCTTTTTGCATTAGAAGTTTGTTTGGTAGAGGTTTATATTATCAGACAAATTATTTTCCATAATATTGTACACAAAGAAAAATGTAAGCACTTTTTGCAAAGATACGTATTATTGTGGATCCTGGAACTTATTCAGTCATTAAATGTTCAAACAATAATCATTTTTATTTGTAGGACACAATGTCAATGTGCTAAATAAAAGGTAGCAGGAGAACAGATTGGAGGCAGCATTTTCTGACAATATTTATGTCACCTGGTTGACATGACCAATCAGCTGTGTAAAGATCAACCGTGACAAACACTCAATTATGATTTTTCTGCTGTTACAGTTCTCATTGCCTGTAGTAACTAATTTCTGGCCTTACTATATTATGTTATGTATCATGGCACAAATCATTATTTGACTGATATATATCACAAGCCAAAATAATTTTTATTAAAGAAAACATTTTTTTTTCAGGCAATATAGATTTCAAATGCTGAATCCTTTGGGTTCAACTCTAAAATACAATAATACTTCTTCTGTTTTATGTAATATGTAGTTTTAAGAATTATGATTGAGTTTTTTTTTACCTCCAAGATAATTTTTACTCATTCAGCTGGTTATGATAATAACCTTTAAGTATAGCAATAGATTTGCTAGATGAAAAGCAGAAGTATTTATTTTTAATAATTGATTAAAAATATTAAATATTTTATTTGTAAGTTTAAAGTATATTATAAAACCACATTACCTATAGATGCCAAAAATATAAAAAAGAAATGAAAACATATTCTGAACACTTGCAGACAGAGAAATAGTAGCTAGATACATACATGCAAACATACAGAAATTGATAATAGATCTACAGATATATTTTGTTTACATTTATTTTTATCGATTTTTTTTTAATTATTACTATATGCATTTCTTTTTTTGTGATTTACATGCTCTTAAATGTTTTCACATATACAACACATGTTATAGTTTTCAACTTTCAATATCCCTTTAGCCCCTTTAACTTCTGCACTTTTAGTATGCATTGATATACAGAGGAGCCAAGGAAATAAATTAGAATACTCAGCATCATGCTCATTCATCTAATGATAAATCATTTATCAAAACAGCTCTGTAAATTCAGAAATCTTCCTTACTTCAAAACTTTCTCCTCTACTTCAATTTATATTTTTGACACTTTGCCTGCTCACAATAATGATGCATTTGTAGACTAACTTCAACAGCTAAATAAATTATTCTGTATTTTTATGTAAAATTCTCCTGATCAGCATATTGCGTTTTCAGAACAGAAAAACGGCTAATAAATATTTTGTACTTGAATCAAATTAAGGATTCATTAGTATACTGTCTGAAGTGTTCAAATGTAAAATGTGCAGTTCTGTTCTCAACAGAGAAAAAAATAGTTTTAGCAAATTTCATCAGCTTTTAACCTTGAGAAGAAGAAACTCGAGATGCAGCCAGAGATTGTTTTTAAGCAGGAATAGCAAAACCAACAGAAAATACATTATAAACAATCATAAAAAAAATCCCCATTAAAAAGGGCTTTTATTTGTAAATTAGTTTTTTTTAGTTGTTTTTTATGGCTTTTTTTTTCCATTCAATTCACCTTTTAAAAAGTTAAATAAAATATAAATCATAGGCAATAAATGAAAATTTAATTTAATTAAAAATAGATTATTATATATTTTGCAAATGGGAAATATGTGTAGATAGGTCATAATGGATTGTGTTGCCATTTTTCTTTTCCTAAATGAGTATGTTTTGTATTGTTGTTTCTTACTGGGTCTCATTAAAATTTTAAAAACTGCTATTTTGATTGTCAAGTGTTTGAAAGACAGCACTGAAAACGCAACACTTAAGTTTCAATTGTGTTCTATTCATATTTAATGATTGCCATTTGTCATCTGTTTTTATTTCCAGAATTATGTCTAAAGTCAAGCTCTCAGCTGATGCTTGGAATTATTTAAGGTTGCTTATTCTGAAATCTTAATACCGTAAGTTCTAAATATTTAAGTTCAGGACATAAATACAAAAATTTAATTCCAAAGTAAAAGTAAAATTATTTAGTTAATTTTTTCAGGAAATTCATTTTTTTTGTTTTTTTAAAATAGAGAAAAAAATGTACAAATACATATTAATTTGCAATTTTTTTCGGATTTCACTCAAAGTATCGTTTTTTTGGCCCATCTCGTGATTAAAAAAAATGCCATGCTTTTGGCGTAATCTGTCCAGTAGTTATAACCAGCCTTTCTTTTTTCTAGAAAGCAAATGGATTTACCTAATGTGCACTATAGTTAAGCTTCTGACCTTAGCGTTGCATACGTCCAGGGTTTGGGAGTTCACGCCCCTGGCTTTGCATCGCCTGAGGATCGCGCAAACTTAAGCAGAGTTTGCGTGAGGGGTGCGGGGTTCAGGTTTTTTTAAGCTGTATCCCACAGCGTCGGCCCACCCGCGACCCTCGGGGGGTGGGGGGGGGTTTAACCATTTTTAATTATTGCCCCATCGGGTCGAAAAAAACTAAGAGACGCAGGAGGAGACGCCCTCCTCGTCTCTGCGGCGAAGCAGGCAGATCGTGAACCTCCGGTTTCTGGACGTCACGTTGCCCCCCTTTTGCCCTGTGGGCGGGCCCCGGATCTTTGACTGCATTTTACCATGGAACCGTGAAGCAACAATCTGGCATTGATTCCATTGAATGGAGATCAAAAGATTTTTTTTCAAATCCACTAGGGGGGAAAGTAAAAAAAAAAAAGGGGAAAAAGGTAAAAAAAAAAAAGTGAAAAAAGTGAAAAAAAGAAAAACACAAACAAAAAAAAATAAAAAACCATACACGCCCCTTTTCCCCCCTTTAAAACCCAATTCCCCCAAAAAAAGAAAAAAAATAATAAAGTACCCCATTTTTTCCCCCGCGTGCGTCGATCCCTAAAAAATCTGTATTTTAATTTAAACCCGTACAGTAAACGCCGTAAAAAAACAAAAAAAAAAAAAAATCACAAAATTAGATTTTTGTTCATCCCAGCAATAAAAGGGAAAAAGTGAAAAAAAACCCCCTATAACGCCAATTGTAAAATTAAAAAATTCATTCACTCGCAAAAAAAAATTTAAAACACAGTTGTATACTAAAAAAAAAAAAAATTTTAGGCTCTCAGAGTGCGTGCATAAATTTTCTTTTAAACACTAAAAACATTTTTTTTTTTTAAAGTGCTTAAACATAAAAAAACTTTAAAAATTTGGGTATGCCGTTCATCGACCCACGAGAAAAGCAACCCTATTAGGGTACTGCACAGTAGCCTGTTAAAAAAAAAAATAAAAAACACTACTAGGATTGCATTTTTTTCTTCCTCTGCTTCAAAAAACGGTTTTAAAAGATCAAAAAGTCTTGTCCCCCAAGTCCCAAATAAAAACGTCAACTCAGCCGAAAAAAAAACAACCCTGTACACAGCCCCTACCAGAAAAAAAAAAAAAGTTATGGCTCTCAGCTATGGCGAAAAAAAATGTTTTTCCTTTTGAAAAAAGTGTTTTTATTGTATAAAAGCGTAAAAAATAAAAAAAATAAAAAAGGGGGTTTTGGGTTTAATCGTATCGACCTTGAGAAAAGTTTGATGTCATATCTAATGCATGACCGCTATAAAAATAAAAATAAAAAAACTCCCGGATTGCTGTATTTTGTTCAAAAAGGCTCACAAAAACCTTATAAAAGTGAACAAATGTTTTTTGCCCCCCAAATGGTACCAAAAAAAGCTCAATTACTCGCAAAAAAAACCCCCTTACACAGCCTGCACCCTAAAAAAAAAAGTTATACTGTCGTTTAGGCAAATAAAAACCAATTTTTTATAGACCATTTTTTCTGTAAAGAAATTAAAACGAAAAAAAAACTTTATAAAATTTTCCATTGCAATTGTAGACCCCATAGAAAAATTTTAAAACCTTTTTACATGCAGGGTTTAAAACGCTGTAAAATTGAAGCCCAAAAAAATGGGGAAAATGCGTCCCCCACCCCCCATTTTTCAGGGCCCCAATGCAAAAAAAAATGGAACCCCTTGTCCCAAAATGCAAATCCCACTTAGATGAGATCCATGAGGGGTGTTGAATTTAAAATGGGGCAAATTTGGAAATTTCACCTGTTCCCGGGTTTTTTGGTGGTTTTCAAATGCGCATGGCCCACCAAAAAACTGTGCCCAAAAGCCAAATAGCGCTCCCCCCCCCTTTTCCCCCTGCCATGCCCCAAACAGAAGTTTCACCCACATGTAAGGGATTGCCAAACTGGAAAAATTGCTTAACAAAGTTTTGGGGGTTTTTTTTTCCGGATTCCCTTTTAAATAAAACATTTTAAGCTAAAATTGAGATTATTGGAAAAAAAAAAAGTTTAAATTTTTACACTTTGCTAAAAAAAAAAATTGTGAATACTGTGGGGCGATATACTCACTACAACCTGTTGTATCCCAAGGGGTGTAGTTTTCCCCTTGGGGTCTTTTTGGGTTTTATTAATTTTTTCACCTTTGGGGGCCCTCAAACCCGAAATGGTGCTAAATAAAAAAGCATTGAAAATGAACCAGAGTCCTAGGTGCTCCCCCCTTTCTGGGGTTATGGGTTTAGCCAAAAAAAAACACTAGGGCCCCCAATGGGGGTTTTTCAAAAAAAAGGCAGCCGGGGGAAAAAATTTACATTGATTTCCCAGTCCCTTTTTCGATTCCCGGAATAATGGATAAATATTGAAATTGCAAAAATAGTGCATTTTGAAATTTCACCTCCCTTTGCTTAAAATTTTTGAAATACCCCGAGGGTTAACAAACTTCCTAAAAACTGTTTTTAAAAATTTTTTTTGGGGTTTTGTTTTTTTAGAAGGCATTTTATGGGGGTTAAAATACGGCCCCCCAAACCCCGTCAGAACTTGAAAGGTCCCCCAAAAAAATGTTTTATTGCAAATTTTCTTGAAAATGTGGAATTACTACAAATTTCTAAGCCTCTAATGTCATTAAAAAAAAAAGTACTTTTTAAAAAAGATGCCAACCTTAGTGGACAATGTAGATCTTGTTTTAAAAATATTTTGGTGGATAATTTCTGTTTGTCCCAAAATTTTTGAACTTTCAAAATCACAGTTTTTTAAATTTTTCATGAAAATTTATATTTTTACAAAAAACAAGGTTTTTAGGGGTAAAATTTTTTTTTCTAACTTTAAGCAGATGGTCCGAAAAACATCTTGAAACAATGGTGGTAAAAGTGTCAAAAATTTTTTTTCAATAAAGTCATATGCCCGATTTAAAAAAAAGGGCTGTGTCAGAAGGCCAAAAATGTCTGGGGCCTTTAAGGGGGTTTAAAAGTTTAAAAAACAAAGTGGGGACTAACCTTTTTTATCTGGACCAAGTTGCACCATACCCAAGAGCCAGTAAAATCAAAATGGGTATTTCCATCAGTTATGGCATAAATGTCTGATAGGTAGGGGTGCTAGGATTTCTAGGACTTCCACTTACTGTGATCCACAGCTCGTACTTTCAGAACTCCTAAGAAAATAACATGCATTTGTGTGAGTCTCTTAATAGAATTTTATAGGCGTTATGGAAAAACACCTTTTAAATGGCAATAGAGCGAAATTTTTTTCAGTAA
Source organism: Phyllomedusa bahiana (assembly GCA_025379985.1). Classification (NCBI taxonomy): domain Eukaryota; kingdom Metazoa; phylum Chordata; class Amphibia; order Anura; family Hylidae; genus Phyllomedusa; species Phyllomedusa bahiana. The sequence goes on along the minus strand of JAODAL010036763.1, from coordinate 17,760 downwards.
CCTTTCCCCCCTCTTAGTTTTCATGGGGTGCCCTAGAGAAAGAGGGATCCACATTCTCCTAACATATAGGTTTTGCAGAGATGGGACCTTCATGTAAGAGACAGGTAAGGTATATTCTGGAAATAGCTCTTTTTAAACCCCCCCTGATTTGGGTTTTTTAATTTTGGTCTTTTTTTTTTTTTACCTCCCCACCGTGCAAGAGCCAAAACTTTTTCTTTTTTTTACCTACATGAATTAGGGTTTTTTTTCTGTGGGGCAAGATGTATGTTTTTAAGGGGCATTTACCTACCTAGAATATTTGGGAAACTGAAAAAATATTGAAAATAGGGTAAAGTACGTTTTCTGTGTTCTGCAGGTCAATACAATTCCGGTAATACCAAATATGTAGGGTTTTCATTATGTTTCAGTACTTTAAAAAAAATTCTCCTTTTCTTAAAATTGCGCTGAAGCACCATTTTCTTTGACAAAATACTTTTATTTCTTCCACTTATAGACTAGCGAGAAGGCACATTTTTGAAGTGTAGTTTTTCTTTGTACAATTTTGGGATGTTTAGCCTCCTTGCGTTTCAACGTTGAATTTTTTATTTTTCAATGATGCAGTTGTATGAGGCCCCCGTTTTATTCGGGAGGTTGTACTTTATGGTGAAATAGTTTTTAAATTCCTTTTTAAATTTTGCAGAATTTTTTTAAATTTTTTTTTTTTTTTTAAATTTTTTTTTTTTTCACCATTCACTTTTCACACTTTTTAATTTAAGTTTAATTCTACGGTTAAATTAAGTTGTTGGATCCTAATTGTGTATGTTTTTTTTGGTGTTTAAAATTTTATGCACAATTATTTTTTTTTTAAAATATTTATTTTTATTATTTTTTAATTTTTTTATTCACATTTTTTATTTTTTTTTACTTTTTTGGAAAACCCCCATGAAGGGAGAACTGTTTTCCCTTTTTTTTTTACACTTAAAATATTTAGAATTCTATATGCTAAACTTTTGTAATCGTGTCAGTCTGTCACAGGCAGTGATCAGGGTACGTCTGCCTGATCGTGGCTTCTTACACAGACAGCCCTGGGCGGGGTTTTTTCCCCTTTTTAAATCATAATTAGTGTTTGAGCGTTTATTATCGACAAGTTGAAAGGGCACGGTATTTACGTTGATGGGTTTTTTTTAGTCAGGGAAAAATTTTGGGTTTAAAACTGTGAAATCTATTAATATTGTCCATTTTCGGCGCTTCTGTCATTTTGGGGCCAGCAATCGCTTACAGAATAGAGAGGGGAGTGTGTGTGCGACGTCATGACGGGGATGTGTAGGGTTTGCGATTGGCTGAAAAAATAATGACCTGTTTCATAGAAAGCCCTTCCTGTTCTGTCATGTTTTCGGTTCATGCAGTGGACATGGCTCCCCTTTCCCAAACAGCTCAGCAAACGCTCCGAAATTATTCTATTTTTCACGAGAAAGCTTCTGTTGGCTGGATTTTTAAAAACTTAGTTGATCAGAATTGGATTTTTTATGTGTTAGGTAAAATTTTTTAAAGGCCATTACCCTTTTAAGTCAGGGGGGAGGGTGGGGGGGGTCCCGCGGGCGAACCAGACAAGCCTTTAAAGAATACGGGTAATTTCACCAAATTAGGTTAGCATTGCACTGCAATAGTTTTTATTATTAACGTTTTCTTTAAATTTTTCCCTGGATTTTGGGCAGCCTAAACTTTTATAAGGGAAAATCTTTTTAGAACTGCAGGTCTCTTTGTTAGGGAAAAAACTCCCTTTTATTATCAGATACATTTAATGGTGTTCTTTTTAAATTTTTTTCCCATTCCAGTTTTGGGATATGACCTTGCAGTTAAATTAGAATCCCAATTTTGTGTCAGCACAGGTTGATGGGTGCCAAAAATTCCTTTTTTTTTTACCCGAATACATTTCACATAGTTTTTTTTCACTTTGGGCGCAGTAAGCTTTGTTATAGACTTTTTTTTGCAGTTAAATGTAATACAGAAATTTTTGAGTCCCCCCCCCGGTAAATTAAAGGTGAAAAAAATACCTTTTTTTCCCGGAATCTTTTAGTACGTGTTTTTTCCTTTGGCGCATACAGCTTTGTTCATTGAGGCCTTGCCTTAAAGGGTGAATACAGCAATTTTGTAGTCACCACAGTGAATTGAAAGGTGCCAAAAATACCTTTATTGTCGAATACTTTAGATACGGTTTTTTCATTTGGCCGTAAGTTTTGTTGATGAGCTATTTGCAGTTAAAATGTAAAATTTCAGAAATTTTGTGTCACAAGGTAAAATTGAAAGGTGACAAAAATCCCTTTTATTATCAAATACATTTCAGTTCGTGTTTTTTTCATTTTTGGCAGTCAAGCTTTTTTGCTAGACTTTTTTGCATTTAAATTTTTGATCCAGCAACTTTGTAGTCACCACAGGTTGTGGTCCCAAAAAATACTTTTTTACAGTATAATTCAGATACGTGTTTTTTTTCATTTTGGCGGGCCCCTGTTTGATGACCCCACCTTGCATTTAAAAATTTTGAATCCAGAATTGATCACCCGGTGTACTGATAGGTCCCAAAATACCTTTTTTACCCGTATACATTTAGACAGGGTTTTTTTTTCATTTTTTGGGTCAGTAAGCTTTGTTGTAGGATCACTTTGCAGTTAAATTTAATACAGCAATTTAGTAGCACCCAGGTAAATTTGATGGTGAAAAAAAATCCCCTTATATTTCCCTATACATTTCAGAAGGTGTTTTTTTCACTTTTGGCAGTCAGTTTTTCTAGAGCTCTTTGCAGAGGAAGTGGGGGTCTATCTGGGGGAAGGTGGAGGTCTTACCCAACTTCCGTTTGCCTTGCTTCAGCACACTTTGACGTTGCGGCGTATAAAGGGGTTTTAAACTGGTGTTTAGATGACAGTGCACCTGGGCCTTTACCCGACCCCCTGTAAATTGGCCCTGGGCTGAACCTGGGTTAATAGATGACAGACCTTGCCTGGGGTCTCACCCCACCCCCCTGTAAGTCTGTCCCGGCAGCTGGGCCCCCGCGTTAACGGGGCTGATGGCAAACACTGGCTCTCCCTTAGGGGGAACAGGAGAGATTCAAAATTTTTCTAAAAAATAGATTTTTAAAAGGTGATTTTTTGTGAGGTTAATGTGTCAAAAAGGGCCCCAGGCTGGACACAAAAAGCACAATTTGAGGCTTAAAAATTTTTTGGGGCTGGGGTCACTTGCGTCGCATCATCTGTTCGGGGAGTCTTTTCCCCAATACTTTTAAAAGGATTTGGAGGGAAAAATGAAACCCTTGAATGTTGGGAATCACTCTCAGAGCCCGGAGGCAAATGTCTTCTAAAAAGAAATGTTTTTGGGTGATTAGGGGCATTTTTTTACTTATGGGGTGTGCGGCGAAATTTTTAAAAATCTAACCGTGGAAAAAATACCTTTTAAAAACCAAGGAGGGGGATGTTGTAATTTTACACTTGAAAAAAAAGCAAAAAGAAATAAAAACAATATAAATAAAAATTCCTAAATAAATTCTGTAAACAAATTCATTCCAAAAAATATTCTAAATTTGAAAAAAAAGTCCTTTTTGCCAAAATTTTGGGGGATTTGGCCAACTTTTTAATTTCTGTTGGGGGTTTCCTTTTTTTTGGTTTTAAAGGGGGGGGCATGCTTTGGGGAGGGGCCCCGGACAGGGTAGTCACCTGTAAAAGTGGGAAAAACCCCCCATTTTTAAATTGGGGGTTGGGGGGTTTTTGAAAAGAACCTGCTTTTTAAAATTTTTTTGGCCTTTTTAATTGGGGGTCAGCAAAGGTTTTCGGGGCTTTTAATGCCCTTTTGGGTTTCCCCGGACCAAGGGGGAAATTTAAAGGGCAATTTACCAGGTTTTCAACTTTTTTAAAAAAGGTGGTTTGGAAAGACTCCTTTTTCCGGCACTTTTTAAAATTTGGGGGGCAGCAGTTTGGGGTCATGCTGGTTCCGGACAGGGAAATTTTAAAGTCCATTCAATAAAAAAAGATGGGTTTAAATCATATGCCTTCGGGCACTTTTTAATTTGGGGTCATGCAGTTTAAGGGCATGTGTGGGGCAACAGGATAGTGAATGGTCTGTGTTTTTTCTGTGGCTTTTTTAACCAAATGTGTTGCCCCAAGATGTTGAAATATTTATTTGACTGTTGTGGATGTTAATTCCAGCTTCTCAGCCCTTTTTGGGTGTTTGAATGAGGTGTTGTTGCCTTCCCAAAATTTAATGGTCTTTTGGTGAAATCTTTCTTTGAATTTTTGTAATTTCATATCAACTTTGACCCATAAAAATGTCAACAATCGCTCATTATAATATAATGACAAACCCAAAACATTCAAAAAACCCTGATCAAAAATTTCAAACCCTGGTGATTTTTTGGCCTGAAAACGCACAGAAGTGAACAAAGGGTTTTAATGGCTACAAAAAGGTTAAATCCTCACCTGTGATGTTTGCTTGTAATCATGTGTGTGCATAAATCTGAGTGAGTTTTTTGTGATCCAGACAGACTCTTGCATCTTTCATCCAGCCACTGAAGTTTTTGGATTGTGAGTCATAGGGAAAGCAAAAGAAATTTTCAATTGATCTACAGGGAAAACAGAAAGGGTACAAAAAAAATATCCCAAAAAAATGATAAAGTCAGTCAGCAGTGTTTAAATGCATTAAAAAATGGAAAACAGGGGCTCTGTAAAAAAACCAAACCCCGGTTAGGGAGAAAAACAAAATTTCGGCCACAAAGCCCCGGAAAATTGTTTGGGGTGTAAAAAAAAAACCTACAAAAAAAAAATCAGCTGAAATACTGACCTTGAAAAAATAGTGGTGTGGCTGTTTTTAAGATGCACAAAAAGGGGGCACTTGAAGAAAAATGGTCGAGTCCCAGATTACTGCGAAAAAGCCACAAAGTATCTCGCCCACAATTGCCCAAAAAGCAAGGACAAGACTGAAAAATTCTGGAAAAGGTCATTTGGGGTGATGAGACATAATCGAACTTTTTTGGGCCCCCAACCTAAACGTTTTCCCCGGAGATGTGTCAACAAGGCCCATGATGAAAAGGGGAAACTATACCTCTGTAAAGCACGGAGGGGGATCGTGAATTTTTTGGGGGTTGTGGATTTTGAAAGGACAGGAAACTTGGTCAAAGTTGAAGAAAGATGAATGCAGCACATTATCAGAAAATACTGATGCCTGGGATATACATGGACGTTCCGAAACACAACTGTCAGGGAACCCCTCAGGGGCCACCAACAGACACCAACAGGGTGAGGCCCTGACATGGTTCCCAACACTATCTTCCCTTTTGGGGGGGCCCAACTCCTTAATAAATGGCCCCAACCAGAGTTAAGCTAAATTTAATTTAAAGGGAGAAACAAGCACAGACAAATGAAGAAAAAAAAAATTTAAAGAGGGGTCAGCTAGACCCGGCAATACCAGTCGGCCAGCAGTACAAATACTGAGGGGAGAGAATAGTCATAGAAACAGCAGGGGCAAAAAAACCAGAAGGTAATGCAAAAGGAAGGGTAGCTACAAGCAAAAGGCCTTATGAAGGCACAGGTGCTGGTGAAGGATCCCTTTAAAAAGTAAATAGCGGACACAGCGGGTGATTGTGGAAAATCAAAACAAAATAGGGAAACAAGGCCCTTTAATAAGGAGGGAAACTGTTAATGAAAGAGTGCTGGAGGTTCATGGCCCGGGGATTGGCCCGGAAACTTACCACGGAAAGAAGGACCCTTATCTGGTGAAAAAAAGCAAGGTTTACGTTAAAAAAACCAGGGGTTTTCGTCTAATGGCCGTGTCAGGGGGACCAGGCCAAAAGCTGGGGGGTTTTGTAGACCAATCATGACAACAAAAACCAAAAACACAAGGGCCCAATTAAATGTCATTGGCTACAGCAAAACAAAGTGAATGTTCTGGAGTGGTATTTCGTCTCCCGACCCCAAATCATTGAGCCACTCTGGGGGATCTCAAATGCGCATTCATGAAGAAGCCCCGGAATTACAGGAACTGAAAGGGTTTTTTCAAAAAGAATGGGGATTTACCAAATTTTTAAAAAAAAAAGCATCATCCACGACTACCACAAAAGACTTCAAGCTGTCATTAAAGTTAGATGGGGCAATACATGGTATTAAGAACTGGGGTATGTGAACTTTTGATCAGGGTCATTTGGATGTTTTTGGTTGTCATTATGATTTAAAAAGAGAAAACCCAGTAGTTTGACAATAAATGGCTTCACCCAACCACTAACCATGAGTGGAAAAAAAAAGGTTTTGTGTTATCATTCATATTCTCTGAGAAAAGCCAAGCAAGCAAAATTCTGCCGGGGTATGTAAACTTTCGAGCACAACTGTATTTTCACATTCCCCAGGAGGAACTGAAAGAATTTGTTTTTATGAAAATACTCTAACAAAGGGATTTTAAGAGTTAGTAATATACAAGCCAGGCAATGCAGCTCCAGACCTGCACTATGCATAACAAAGTAATAGCTTGCCTCGATCATTTAATAGTTGTAAAATATTGAACTATTAGAAACCAGACAAACATGCTGCAATGCTTGTGAGCCTCACAGAGTGACATTGGGAGCCATACATAGTCACAGTCTGCAGTTTGTGAACCCATGGTCTAAAAGATATACAGTATCTCAATATCAGCCATAGTTGTCCTTGTATGGATGGCTTATGATTACTTTCTGGAATGTACTTGTCATGATCATGCCCGAAAGAACCCTAGCTTTGAGTTCTGGTCGCCGGCCATGGCCGTTGCGACGTAAGCCGTGGTTTTTGACATAGTGTTTACATTTGTGTTCACTAGTGTGAACTGGGTTTTCTTCCCTGCTATCTTGATTGATTCCTGACCGACGCCTAGGCCAGGAATCTTCTAGCACTCCACGGGTTAACCTGGCTCCTTGATCATGGTAATTGACAGCTCTACTTTCCTATCTGGTCTTCTGTTTCTTCCTCCTATTGCCTTTGTCCTTAGTTCTCCTGGAAGGTATTTAAGGGCTCTTCTGTCTCCTCTCTTTGCTGGTTATACTGGTCCTTTTCTGTCTGTTGCTTACCTACTCTATTCTGTGCCTCCCTGGTTACCTTACTTTGCTTGGATCACGTTTATTCTTCTCTTCTGACTTTGTTCCGCTGTTCCCGATAGTTACCGACTTGGCTTGCTTGACGTTCCCATATTGTGTTTGTATTGCTTTGTCTGCATCTTGTGTTTTCACACTATTCAGTATAGTGCTCAGTCTTCTGGTTGGGGCCGACCTATTAAGGAGTCGGGCACCCCAAAAGGCAGGGACAGGGGTTGGGACCAGTGTCAGGGCCTCACACTGTCTGTGTCTGTTCGTGCGCCCCTGACGGGTCCCTTACATTATAACCAGCCCATACCCAAGTCAACTCTCCCGGCTATTCAATATGAGTACCGGCCTGTCTGTCACTGATCGCTTGGATGAGTTGACAACTCAGCTTCAGGGCATGGCGAGGCTTATTAATCAAGTCTCGCAGCGTCTGGATACCATAACTAACCCGGGACCCGGACTTTCTGCCCCGTCTGTGTCCCTACCTGCCCCTATGTTTGTGGATCCTAACGTCCGTTATAAATCTAAGATGCTTCTACCTGACCGCTTTGATGGGAATCCTGACAGGTTCCGAACCTTCAGGGAATCTTGTAGTTTATTTTTTCGCTTCAATTATTTTCCCACTGAGGCAGTTGTTGTGTCTCTCCTCCAGGGCCCACCTCAGGATTGGGCATTAGCTATACCTTCTGAAGCCCCTGAGTGGAGATCAGTGGACCAATTTTTTTTAGCTTTAGGTCAGGTTTATGATAACCCCAACCGGGTGGCATGGGCCGAGGCCCATTTGCTATCTATTCAGCAGGGCCACCGCTCAGCCGAAGATTACTGTTCCGAGTTCCGCCAATGGTGCACGTTGACTGGGTACCAACCTCTGAAGACCCTTTTCAGACAAGGGCTGTCGGATGCGGTAAAAGATGATATGGTCAGTCACCCAACTCCCGAGACACTGAGTGACTTTATGACTCTGGCTGTGTCTATTGACAGAAGATTAAGGGAGAGACGCAGGGAAAAGAAAGGGGGGTCGACTGTTCAGCTCAGGGCAGACTTTCCCATACAACCTCCTTCTACCTTCTTTAAAAATTCTCCTCTTCCACCTTCGTCACCATCTTCCCCTCAGTTTTCTGGAGAAGAACCCATGGTGTTGGGTTTCGCATCTGCTGCCACCAGGAGGAGACACCGGTTGGAGAACGCTTTGTGCCTCTATTGTGGGAAACCTGACCATTTCCTGAGAGACTGTCCGATTAGACCCAAATCAACCCAAGGTAATATCAAACGTCGGAGCGATTTCCAGGAAGGTAACTCGGACATACAGGTACCTCCTAATGTAAGGGAACCGTCAGGGGCGCACGAACAGACACAGACAGTGTGAGGCCCTGACACTGGTCCCAACCCCTGTCCCTGCCTTTTGGGGTGCCCGACTCCTTAATAGGTCGGCCCCAACCAGAAGACTGAGCACTATACTGAATAGTGAAAAACACAAGACGCAGACAAAACAATACAAACACAATATGGGAACGTCAAGCAAGCCAAGTCGGTAACTATCGGGAACGCGGTACAAAGTCAGAAGGCAGAAGAATAAACGTGATCCAAGCAAAGTAAGGTAACAGGGAGGCACAGAATAGAGTAGGTAAGCAACAGACAGAAAAGGACCAGTATAACCAGCAAAGAGAGGAGACAGAAGAGCCCTTAAATTCCGTCCAGGAGAACTAAGGACAAAGGCAATAGAAGGAAGAAACAGAAGACCAGATAGGAAGGTAGAGCTGTCAATCACCAGGATCAAGGAGCCAGGTTAACCCCGGGGAGGGGGCTGGAAGATTCCTGGCCTGGGCATCGGTCAGGAATCAATCAAGATAGCAGGGAAGAAAACCCATTTCACACTAGTGAACACAAATGTAAAACTATGTCAAAAACCACGGCTTACGTCGCAACAGCCGTGGCCGGCGACCAGGACTAAAAAGCTGGGGTTCTTTTTTGGCATGTTTAAATGACAAGTACTACAGTTTTTTGGGCTGCATAATTAGTGCAATTGAAAAAATATGTTCATCAAGTTCAACGAAGGGTAGAAGGAAGAACATAAAGCGATATATGACTCCAACAATTATACGGGACAAATAGGGAGGATTACCTGATTGTTTGATTGATAAAGACTCATTTTGAGTTGAAACATTGTACTTTTTGTACTGCCTGGATTCTTGAAATAAAGAGTGAATAAGCAGATGACATCTTCTGGATTTTTTGGATTTGTCCAAGTAAAGCTGGGTGTAACTTTGGTGGTATGGAATCACTGGACCACAGTAAGTGGTGGTATAAGCCACATTGGGGAGCGGGATCTAAGGAGCCTCCCAGTCTTCTCCGGAGACCACCGCAAGGCCAGTTTGGTTTGTGCGGCAGGAAACTCCCAGGTTGCTACCCATGACATGACTTGCTTACAGTGGCAGCCAGAAGGTGCGTAGTAAAGAAGCAGAGACATAGTCAGGGACAGGAATATGGTTAGGGCAGGCAGGAGGCAACGTGGATGAGGTCACAAGCAGAAAGTCCAGTACACGAGCAGGAAACACAATATAAACACAGGCTTTCACTAACTCCGGGAAGACTTGACTGTTGGCAGTCAATGTCCCCCCCCCCAGTCCCAAATGGGTGTGGCTCAGGCAAAGGCTTGACAGAAGAGTAACAACATACCCCACTTTAGCTTGGTCAGTGGGGAACTGGTTTACCATTAATTCCATATAAATGGTGCAGAGGCTGATGAACCCCCTGCAGGCTTGAGGGTTCCCATCGAACCTTGGTGGCAAAGGCAGATGTAGGTTGGGACCAAGTGATGCCACCAGAGCGCTGGACTTGCCACAGATGGTGGTGAAGGTGGAGTATCAGGAAGCAAGGCTGCAAGCTGCTGCATCATGGTGGCCAGTTGGTTTATCTGTTGGCTCTGTCTTCCAACAGCTGTCGTGACATCCTGGATGTCTGGCAGGGGCAGTCCAATCTTACTGTAACATTGGTGGTTTGGATTCTCTGGACCACTGCAAGTGGTGCTATAAGCCACATAAATGAGCGGGGTGTAAGGAGCCTCCCATTTTTCTCCAGAGGCCACTGCAACACTGGTTGGGTTTGTATGGCGGGAGACTGCCAGGTCACTACCCTTGATGCGAATTGCTTGCGGTGGCAGCTGGGTTGTGTGTGGTAAAGAATCATAAGCAGAGACGTCACTGGGGGCAATATGGTCAGGCAGGAAGTAAGCAACATAGACGAGGTCACAGGCAAGAGGTCAGGTACACAGGAAGGAAACAATATACACACCAAAGATTTGGCAGGGAAGTCAGGAAGTAGAGGCAAGATAATGGGTCAACACCTGGAAATTAACTGATTACCGGTGCGCTGGCCCTTTAAATTGCACAGAGCTGGCATGGTACGGACTAGGAAGCAGGGACGCATACATCGACACACAGCAGAGGCGCACAGGAAAGTAGGAGCGGCAAGAGGTGAATATGTTGCAGCAGGGACCTGGGAGATACAAGCTTGTCTGCTGCCTGGCGTGGGGTCCGTGTCGCAACTCATGACACTGGGCTAATTCATTGGGGGGTCTGTTGCATGCCAAAATTATTTTCCATAAGAAGACTTCAGTATTGTCTAAATTTGTCATTTTTTTTATTGATTGATTGATTAAAGAATTTAGTACTACAGACCAAGAGAAAAAAATTTAGCATAAAAAGCAGAGGTTTACAGTTTTGAGATCCCAAAATTTAAAAGGGAACTTATCACATAGGTTATGCTTTCCTCACTGAGGGCACCATAAGATAGTGACAGACATGGTGTTAAAAGCAGTCTGTGACTTAGGGGCCGTTCACACGGCACAGTGCAAATATCGGTTGGAAATCCCGACCGGTATTTGCTCTGTTTTCGGACCGTACACATGGCCGCCGGGGGAGGGCCTTTCTCTTGGTTGGGGGAAAACCCCTGTCCCGCATTGAGATGTTCATTTTCCGCCTAAAAACTGGCCAGAAGAATGTTTGTCGGACCGCCAGCGGTTTTCCATAGCAGTCCATACTAAAACCGAAAACCATCTGAAAAACAGTGCCGTGGGTACAAGCCCTTATTGTGTAATGTGCTGTAGTACAACACTATTGCTCAAATCTGGCAGTAAGCAGTCTGCAATGTCACTTACTTCATGAGGGAGTGTTAGCCAGCTCACCATCCCAGCCCCAACCCACCCACTACAAGTAATAGGTTTTTTAAACACAGCGGTGGGTTTGGGTAACATTGCTATTAATGGGCTCTTCTCAGCGGGGCATAAAGCCGACATGTGTTAAAAGCTAAAAAACAGTAATTACCAGTAAAGTGACGACCATGGAAACAGAGTGTCTGTCACTAGTTACGTATTTGCCCATGAGGAACAATATAATTTAGGTGACAGGTTCCCTTTACAAATGATAGATATGTACCTACTAGGAAAACATTATTATAAGGTCTATCAAATGTAAACATGTCTAGCTTGATAGAGGAAAGTGGTATTTTCTAGCAATCCGAAGTTCAATTTTTTTGTGCCAGCAGACTTAAAGGGATTTTCTCACTAGGTTGTTTCACTGATTCACAAGCATTTTACACTCACTCTCACTCAGTCTTCTTAGGCTAGGGGTGGATCTATAGCAGTGATTAGTATATTCAGCTTCTAGCTGAGCTGTTACACAAGTGTAGGAGATATTATCGCTCATACATAAACACAAGGTACATGTGCTGTGAGAACTGAAACTGTGGCTTACATGTAATCTTGTTAGAGATAATTAGTTTGCTCCAGAGCTCAGTCTGTCCATGAGGTGACATCACCCCCCTGCTCTAAGCTCTCTCATCTAATCAGGTAACAGAGTTATTGTATGGTAAACGGTTCCCAATAAAAATTTGTGTGCACCGGGCACATAAACTGTCTCTTATCTCATGACTGAAGTAAAATCTATTGACCAATGTAATTAAAAAATGTATTCCTTAAACTTTTCCTTTATGTTGAAAGCTAATCTTTGTAGTGTGAAAGATCCTTTAATGTTGTGAAAAAACTTCCTTGGTCACCAAAGAATTACAACTAATTTTTAAAAAGTCATCAGAATGCTGGAACAAGAGAAAGGAGGGTGTGAACTGAAAATTTTTGGCTAGTTCACACAGCTGATTTGGACAGATTTCATTCCCGGGTTGGGCCCCCGACAGCGCTCAATCGGCGGAAATCCGTCCTAGTCTTCGGTAATAAAAGTTCCATAGAGAACTTGGATTCCTCTCCCTCCCCCCCCCCAGAAATAAGGAGAAAATGAAAACAATTTCCGGGGGGATACCGCCTTGGATAATGAAAATTATGGGGCCCGAGCTGCCCCCCCCCCGCCCCCCGTTTCACGCCAAAAGGAAATTGTGGGCATAATTACGCTGTGGATAAGCCGTGTGAACCTAGACTTAGGGTGCTTCCACACGGCAGGTTAAAATACCGGCAGGATTCTGATTAAAAGAATCCGGACAGTATTATGACATCTTGTACATGGTTTTGGGGGACGGTTCTGCCCATGGTTTGCGGATTGCCCGTTTCCCCCCCAGACACTGACATGTACATCTTCTGCCCGTAAACCAGGCGGAAGAATGCACGTTCTAGATTTTTCATTTCTCCTGTGGTGTAAAAAAAAACATCTGGCGGAAAATCCGTTCAGTGTGGACTTCTGCACGGATTTTCTATTTAAATCAATGTAAAAGGTTGACAGTCGGTTTACAGATGGTTTTCAAATCTGAAAGTAGACAAAGTCAGTTTGACACTTTTATTGACTACAATGTCCAGTAGTGACACGGGAGCCCCGACCCAATTTGCTCAGTCACTAAAGTTTATTTATTAAATGAAATTTTTTCTTTTAAAACTTTAATCTTTTCCTTTGATGGGGTATAAATTTCATCCACAATCATATTATATTTCATTCTGAAATTATACATACCTTGCCAGTTCACATGGTTTTTCTCTTTTATTTTCAGCGTTTCTTCTCTCCAGTGCAAGAGATGCTCAGCCCCTTATTTGGACGAAAATTGTCCTAATCAATTAGGCATACGTCTTACTTGCACTCGTGTCCCAGAAAAACCCAAACGCTCTTTTTGGGGGGTGGGACACCCCCCCTTTGTAAAGCATAGTGGAACCCAAACTGTCTATATATAGCACATATCGAAAATATTAATACTTATTTTAATACACTCCTATATCACATATGAAAAACATTACATAAAAAACATAACAGTAACATTTTAAAAACTACTGTAAGCTTCACAAGTTCTGTAACTTAATGCAGGGGATCACGGGTTTACTGGGGAAAAGTCATTTGAATTTTACCCTTTACTAGTTCCCTCGTTGGGTAGTTACCCGTCTATCTTTTAATTGGGTTTTCCCGGATTCAGTTGCAGGGGGGATCGACCCAGTAAACCCCGTGAAAGGGTTGGGGGAGATTGCATACGGGAGGGGAGAGGTTGAACGGGCATATTGTAGAAGGGCAATGATCAAATCTGAAAGCCCATTAAAGCAGACCGTGTTGAGCTGCAGAACCTGGTACAGTGACATGGTTGGATATGTTGCTTTCTCAGTCTACATAAAGGGTATGCCCCCCCCCCATTAGCTAACCCCTTAACCATTTAACATCTTTGCTTAACCAATGCCTGTGATTGTTTAAAACTGTGATATAATATATATTTAATATATTATAATATAATATATATATATATATATATATTTATTTTTATATATATATATATAGTTATATATATAATAGTTTGGAATAAATATATATATATATATATATATATATATATATTAAAATATATATATTGTGTGTGTGTGTGTTTGTTTAAAAGGAATTAGAATTTTTCCTCTGTTTATTTCTGTTTTTTATCCTGAATCAATAGAAATGAATTGTGTTAAAAAAATTTACAAAAAAGTAAAACAAAGCAGAAAGTTAGAATACTAAATGTTATGCTAGAATCATCTCCATTAACTATACCTTGGATAACGGGCAGAAATCAATCAAATGTTGAACAGATTAACTTATCACCTAGTTAAATAGACTGTCAGTTTGGGCCGTCTTTTCTTGGCAGGGTGAATTCAAATGCATGCAAATTTCACTAGTGTCTTACTAACTAGTATGGTGGAGCTTTCAAACAGTAATGACATGCAAAAATACATTAGCATTTTTGTAGAAAAAAATAACTTAGAAAACAGAGTTTGGGGATCCTTTGATCATTTGTATTAAAAGCAAAATGGCTATATTTAATTTTAAATTATATATTTCAATTTGTTTTATGTTTATTTCTTCTTTTTAATTGTTATTATTTAAGACATCTATTCAACAATTAACAATGACTACATAAACTGGTTGGGGTCCCATATGCCATCATTGTTTAGAGTCAGTGTTCCAGAAGTCATGCTTGTCACTTTCACTTGAAGATACAAAAAATTGATTAGAAATTTGAAAAGAACCAATTATAGAGATGGTTGCGTTAGAAACTTGTGAATGTGTAACCACAATGCAGTTTCACTGTCATTATCATAATTGAAAGAAGTGGGCAGAATTCATAAAATGTATTTTTTTACCTAAACAGAGAAATATAAGCAAATTGTTCTTGAACTACACCTGGCTGATGTTTAGAGGTTATACAGAAAGTCTTCACCCTATATCAAGTGTCTTTAGATGGTCACCAAGTACAATCAAATTATATAGTAGCAGGTGGAATGCACTGATGGAAAATCTAGTTATAAAAACCTAGTTTGCACAGTAATAATACTAAATATTTTAAACAGTCAATTAAATCAGAATCAATATTCATAATATTTTTTTTTATTTCCTGTTGTTTATACTGAAACATCGACATGCAGTGTTGTATAGAGACTGTCATCACTCATATTAGTCCTTGTCTTCAGTGAGGCTTACAATGAAGGGATAACCTCATTACAAGACAATTAACTTATAAGTAGTGTTGAGCGATTGCGTTTGCCATCGACATCGGTCGATGGTCGATAGTCGGCCATCATCGACAAGATAGTCGATAGTCGGTAGTCGATTATGAGGGGATGACCTTTGGAATTTCTATGGGGGGCCCAACAGGGCTGGAGAAAAACTAGAAAAAATTAAATCCACAACATTCAAAGGGTTCGTGCACATCTTAGGAAACCACACTTGGGTTATAAAAAGCCACAAAAAAAAAAATCACACCCCAAATTCACACCCCTGTCTTGTCCCACAGCTGCCCCTTTAACCTGCATCACCCACAAAAAATTTAAAAAGTGCCAGAAGGGAGTATGGGTTTGAACCCCTCCCTTTTAATTGAATGGGCCAAATTTAATATCCCTGTCCTGGAACGCAGCATGAGCCCCAAACCTTGCTTTACCCCAGAAATTAAAAAAATGGGCCCGGAAAAAAAGGGGTTTTTTTCAACCCCTTTTTAGTTTTTACTGGGCATTGATATACCCGTCCTTGGGGCCCCAGCTGAGCCCCAAAATTTCATGACCCCCGATTTAAAAAGTGCCGGGGAAAAGGAAATTTTTTCCCCATTTTTGTTGAACTGGGCTTGACAAATACCGCCGTGGGCCCCAAAAATAACCTTTAAAAACCCCGCTGACCCCCAAAAATTAAAAAATGCCGGGAAAAGGGGTCTTTGAAACCCAAAATTTTTTGTTGAACTGGCATTAACCCATATCGTCCTGTAACCCCAGAATGAAAAAAATTTAAAACCCGTCCGACCCACCCGATTAAAAAAATGCCCGGGAAAAAGGAGTCTTTCAACCCACCGTTTTAGTTTTTATGGGGCATATTTTGGGCCCTTTTCCTGGGTTTTTCCTTTCCCCTCGTTTGAGTGCGGCCAATTTAGTTAATTGGAAATACTGGGGTTAACGCTCCTGTTCCACCCCCTGGCCCCCCTTTTTTGGGATTTTTTCTTTTTAAATTTAAAATTTCTGGAGGAAAATTGGGCTCTGTACTTTGTTTCCCGGGCCCGGGGCTCCATACCCCCATGTCCCCCTGAATAAAACCCACATCTGGGCAAGTTTTCCTGGGCCTCCCTTGTAAAAATTCAAGGAATTTTTTTTCCAGCATTTTTTTAAATTTCAAGGGTTTTTTAGTAGTTTAATTTTTTGAAAAAAATTTTTAAAAAAAAGGAAAGGGAAACCCACCCATGTCTTTTTTTTCCTTTTTTTAATTGTATTAATTTGGGGTTTTTCAATTTCAGGGATTTATTGTTGTTAAAGCCCTTTCAAAAACAAGTTTATTTTGCAATGTTTCCAAATTTAACCGTTTTCCCCCATTTTCCCTTTTTTGAAAGCACCTCCCCCCTGGAGCCCCCTCTTGACAATTTTTGAAGAAACAAATGTTGTTAGAAACAAAAATTTTTTATAAATCCTGATATAGCAGCAAATTTTAAAGCAAAATGCCCCCCAAAAAATTTAAAGCATACCCCCTTTACCCCTTTGGGCCATTGTTTAAAAACAAAAGTCCCGTTAGAAACAACAAATTTTTTTTTAAAAGGACCTGTATTAAAAGCTGCAAATTTTAAACAAAAAGCCCCCCAAAAAATTTAAAGCATGAACCCCCTTTAGCCCCTTTGGGCAAAAAATGAAGAACAAATTTGTTAGAAAAAAACATTTTTTTTTATAATAGGACCTGAGTATTCTGCATTTCAAAGCGCAAGACCCAAAAAATTTTAAAATTTTGACTTCCAGCCAAAATTAAAAAATTTTGGGGGGGAAATGCCACTTTAAAACCCAAAATTTTTTGTTTTCCCAAAGGCCATTAAATTTTTGCTGAAATCTCAACCCAAAATGACCCCCAAAAAACCTTGCAAAAAGAAAACTTTTTAAAGGGTAAAATGATAAAAAGGAAAACGGGGTTGTCCCTGAAAACCTTGCTGCTTTTAAAAGGGCTCCTCCCCGCAAAACCAAACAAAAAGAAATGTTTTGGGGAAAAAAGCAAAAAAAAAATGCAGTAAGAATTTATTTTATTTTAAAAAAAAAATTTTTCGGGGGGGGGTGGGTTTGCCATGGGGAGTGAGGGCGTGCGGGGCGAGAGCCTCCCCCCCGGGGGGGGACCCTCATTTTAAATTTCTTTTTTTGGTCCCCAAACAAAAATGGGGGAAAAACCGAAACCCAAAAAGAACCCTCTGCGCCCGTATCGTCCCAGGGCCCCCCCCGGGGCCCCCAAACTTTAAAATTTTTTCGCTCCCCTGCAGCATTTGAAGGGGGACGGTCTCCTTCCCCCCGCAGCAATGAAACCGGGGCCATCTTGCGACTCGGGCCCGGAGAACAAGCCGACCGCCCTAAATTCAAAAAAACCCGGGGCACCACCGGGAGCTTATGCTGCCCCCCGCGGGCACCCCTGAGACACTGTTTGTCCGCCCCCACCTGGAGGGGGAAAAGAATACTGTGGGATGTGGAGTCGACGGGCCTGTATTTTCCCGGGCCAGCCAACCCACCTTTTGATGCCCCAAAACGGGGGGAGCCACACGGGCCCCGGTTTCCTTTTCCCCCGCCCGGGCAAAAAGGGCATTTCAGGGGGGGAAGCCTGTCCCGGGCCCAGAGTGCCCCCGCGACCCCCCGGTGGGAAAACGCCGGAGGGGCAAAGCGGGGCCCCCAATTCCCCCCTCAGCTCTGTTGGTCGTCCTTCAGGGAGGATCGGGGCCTCGCTCTCCCCTGGGTGGGCCCCCCATAACTGGGG
>JAODAL010036762.1:0-41258 GCA_025379985.1 Phyllomedusa bahiana | reverse complement strand
TCGGCCCCCTGTGAGATTTGGTGCCAAAAGGGGTGGGAATTCTGTTGTTCAATATATAATACTTTCTTCCCATTTCCAGTATTATTTGGCACAATTGGGGGCAGGGGTGGCGCGGTTCATATAACGGTGCCTCCTTCCTGCTCCCTGTTATGCTCAGTGCTACATGGGAGTGAAGGTGGTGCTGTTCATAAAACGGTGTTTCCTTCCATTCCTTGTAGGGTTTGACACAATTATGGCAGGGGTGGCGCGGTTCATATAACGGTGCTTCCTTCCTGAGCCATGTGGTTTGTCGTAAAAAGGGGTGGGCGTGCTGTTGTTCATTAAATAATACTTCCTACCCTTTTTCTGTTTTATTTTTCACAGCTGGCGGCAGGGTTGGCGCTTTTTATGTAACGGGGCCTCCTTCCTGCTCCCTGTTATGCCCAATTGTAGAATCTGCTTGGTTTTTTGGGTGCCTTCTTAACTGACCAAGAGCAACTGGATCTTTAAAGGGTTTATTACAAAATGTAATATAAATATATATATATACATATATATATGAAAATATACAAAAAAAGCAGAACTCAAAAGAAAAAAATAGAGGAACGGGTGCCAGCAGAAAGAGTGGAAACTCTTAAATACAGACCAAGAAAAAATCCACGGCACTCCAAAAAGAATTAATGGTGTAAGAGTGATTTATTCCTTGACAAAGGCTCTGTGAGAGAGCAGAAAGGTCGCTTGTGGGTATGGAGGAATAAATCACTCTTACACCATTAATTCTTTTTGGAGTGCCGTGGATTTTTTCTTGGTACATATATACACTCACCGGCCACTTTATTAGGTACACCTGTCCAACTGCTCGTTAACACTTAATTTCTAATCAGCCAATCACATGGCGGCAACTCAGTGCATTTAGGCATGTAGACATGGTCAAGACAATCTCCTGCAGTTCAAACCGAGCATCAGTATGGGGAAGAAAGGTGATTTGAGTGCCTTTGAACGTTGGCATGGTTGTTGGTGCCAGAAGGGCTGGTCTGAGTATTTCAGAAACTGCTGATCTCCTGGGATTTTCACGCACAACCATCTCTAGGGTTTACAGAGAATGGTCCGAAAAAGAAAAAACATCCAGTGAGTGGCAGTCCTGTGGGCGGAAATGCCTTGTTGATGCCAGAGGGCAAAGGAGAATGGGCAGACTGATTCGAGCTGATAGAAAGGCAACAGTGCCTCAATAGCCACCCGTTACAACCAAGGTAGGCAGAAGAGCATCTCTGAACGCACAGTACGGCGAACTTTGAGGCAGATGGGCTACAGCAGCAGAAGACCACACCGGGTGCCACTCCTTTCAGCTAAGAACAGGAAACTGAGGCTCCAATTTGCCCAAGCTCATCGAAATTGGACAGTAGAAGATTGGAAAAACGTTGCCTGGTCTGATGAGTCTTGATTTCTGCTGCGACATCCAGATGGTAGGGTCAGAATTTGGCGTCAACAACATGAAAGCATGGATCCATCCTGCCTTGTATCAACGGTTCAGGCTGGTGGTGGTGGTGTCATGGTGTGGGGAATATTTTCGTGGCACTCTTTGGGCCCCTTGGTACCAATTGAGCATCGTTGCAACGCCACAGCCTACCTGAGTATTGTTGCTGACCATGTCCATCCCTTTATGACCACAATGTACCCAACATCTGATGGCTACTTTCAGCAGGATAATGCGCCATGTCATAAAGCTGGAATCATCTCAGACTGGTTTCTTGAACATAAGGAATGCTTCCAGCACCTTGGTGAATCTATGCCACGAAGAATTGAGGCAGTTCTGAAGGCAAAAGGGGGTCCAACCCGTTACTAGCATGGTGTACCTAATAAAGTGGCCGGTGAGTGTATATGTATATATATATACACAAATACACACATGGTCCATCCATAGCCCCACCCTGGAACACCTCCAAGAACAGTTATCCAATCAGTCCAGTTCTTATTCAGTCTATGGAACTCCTTGCAGAAATCACGTTGTCCATTAGATGTCCTTTTTGATCCATAGGTCAACAGCCTCACTGGATATGTCACATTGCCTGGGGGGACCACAGCACATGTCCATGAAGAGCAGTGGTTTATCCACCCAGATTGTTGACTTCCTGTCATGGGATAATGGCAGTGTCCATTGTTCATTCAAGAAACAGGTTTTACAAGAGGTCTGGGGGGAGGATGTATTGTGTCCACTTCGATGTCGTCTTGTCCTTCATGATATGGTTAACAGATCTTAATCCTTTGACTGGGCGTAGAGTGTATATAATATCCACTCCAAATCCAACACCAATGCTACAAGAGAGTGAAGGTGGTGCTATTAATAAAACTGTGTTTCCTTCCATTCCTTGTAGGGCTTGACACAATTGGGGCAGGGGTGGCGCGGTTCATATAACGGTGCTTCCTTCCTGCCCCGTGAAATTTGGTGCGAAAAAGGGTTGGATTACTGTTGTTCATTAAATAATACTTCCTTCTCATTTCCTGTTTTATTGGGCACAATTAGGGTCAGGGGTGGCGCGGTTCATATAACGGTGCCTCCTTCCTGCTCCCGATCATGCTCAGTGCTACAAGAGAGTAAAGGTGGTGCTGTTCATAAAACGGTGTTTCCTTCCATTCCTTGTAGGGTTTGACACAATTGGGGCAGGGGTGGCGCGGTTCATATAACGGTGCCTCCTTCCTGCTCCCGATCATGCTCAGTGCTACATGGGAGTGAAGGTGGTGCTGTTCATAAAACGGTGTTTCCTTCCATTCCTTGTAGGGTTTGACACAATTGGGGCAGGGGTGGCGCGGTTCATATAACGGTGCTTCCTTCCTGCGCCCTGTGAGATTTGGCGCCAAAATGGCGTGGGCATGCTGTTGTTTATTAAATAATTCTATTGATACATATGTTTTTGGCGCCTTATTTTAGTCCAGGCCTTCCCGATTGGCATCAGTAAAATGTTGTTACGGAGTTCTCCTGGAATTGTAAGGGACCCAACAGACACAGACAGTGTGAGGCCCTGACACTGGCCCCATCCCCTGTCCCTGCCTTTCGGGAACCCGATTCCTTAATAGGCCGGCCCCAACCAGAAGACTGATGGCTGCACTAATCAAGGTGCAACACAGACAAGGACAAACAAACACAGAACAAATACTCGTAGTCGGGCAGTCCAAAGTCGGTAACAGAACTGGCAGTGAAGTACAAAAACGTGAGGTAAGGGATAAACAGAGTCCAAGCAAAAGGTCAGGTAAGAGCCGGGAGACGCGGTACAGAGACAGGAGACAGTAGAATAGTCAGGAGCGAAGCCAAAGGTCAGGGAACAATAAGGAGCAACGACGAATAGGGCTAGCTACAGGCAACCAAACAGACCAGTATAACAGGCAAGGAGAAGAGACAGGAGAGCCCTTAAATATCTTCAAGGAGAACTAAGGAGAAAGAAACGGAAGACCAGATAGGAAGGTAGAGCTGTCAATCACCCAGGAGCAAGGAGCCAGGTTAACCTGTGGAGTGCTGGAAGATTCCTGGCCCGGGCGTCGGCCAGGAATGAATCAAGATAGCAGGGAAGAAAACCCAGTTCACGCTAGAAAACGCAAATGTAGACACTATGTCTGAAACCATGGCTTACGTCGCAACGGCCGTGGCCGGTGACCAGAACTCAAAGCTGGGGTTCTTTCTGGCATGATCATGACAGGAATCTGTTCAAACGGAACGTGGAGTAAATCTTTAAGAGTCTAAGGCACTACTAGTGAACACTTCAGTGTTCTGCATCCAGTCCGCCATATATCTACTTAATGCTGCCAAATTTAAATTTCTTATACTAGAAAATCCAAGTCCTCCATTCCACTTTGGTTGACAAAGTATATGTAATGGAATCCGTGCCCGTTTTCCACCCCATATAAAAGCACGATATATAGCATTTATCTGTTTTTCATCTTTTGGACGTAAATATAATGGTAACATTTGAAACAGGTACAACAGTCTGGGGAATTCTATCATTTTGACTAAGTTGGCTCTCCCCATAAAATTAAGGGTTAACCCAGCCCATATCATCAAGGTATGGGTCGCTGCTGTGACATATTTATCAAGATTAACCTGATAAATGTGTGTAAGATATTTAGTGAGTAAAATACCCAGATATCGTATAGAGGAAGTACACCAGTGTATGCGGAGGACCACAAAGGTTTAGCTGGACCTTTCAGGAGTAGGCCCTCACTGTTGTCTACATTAATTTCATACCCAGAGAGACGTCCCTTATCCTCTATTTCTGCCAATACATGAGTCAAGGTCTGCTTCGGGTTTGCTATCATCAGTAATAAATCGTCCGCATAGGCGGTCAATTTTATCTCTGTACCATCTTTAATAATTCCTTGAAATGACTGATCTTGGGAAATATAGTGCAAGAGCGGGTCTGTGGATAGGTTAAATAGTATGGGTGATAAGGGACACCCCTGCCTAACTCCCCTGAATAAGTCTATAATTTGAGTTATACGGCCATTCAACAAAAGTGCCGTGGAGCAATTTAGATGCAAGTGGTCTAAGAAATTTAAAAAAGTGGTCCCAAAACCTCTCTGTGCCAGGGTAGCACCCAGGAACGGCCAAGAAAACATGAATTCTATTTAACACAGGAAGCATGCATCACATGGCCATGATCAACATAGTCATAAAAACTCTATTAACTCTAATAAATATACAAACATATACATAAAATCCATGCAAAATACAAGTAATTGGTATACAATATCCTTTTTCATGTTTAGTCTGAAGAGAATCCAAATGAAAAATCCACTGTGATTCTCTACTCCCCACGTATTAAGCGCAGTACGCCGCGAAATACGCGGTGAAATGCGCTCCAAAATAAGCCGTGTGAACATACCCTTATTATTAGCAATGTACAAAATGGTAACTAGAATAGACCCAAAGTTGGGTGCTTTCTTAGAAACAAATCTAACCTCTTGAAAAACATCCTGTATGCTCTGGTGTACAGACAGCAATGGTGGATGGTTTTAATGATACTCATGATCTGTTTGATTTGTGAGCTATAGCTAATTGAAAAACTTATTTTGGGTTGAGTCATCACAACCATGTCTTGCTTTTCTACTTTTAAACCTTCAACAATCGTTCTTGCTGGATTTCTTGCTGGAGACTAGATTGCTTGCTCACTGCAGTGACCAATCAGGATAACATCTAGCTTTCAGCCAAAAGCAAACAACCCTCTCTAGTTCTCTATATACACTTGAACTGGGACAGGTATGTTTAGTATGAATTCACCAGAGTGTGATTGATGATGTAGGCAGGGCCGCCGATAGGGGGGTACAGGCAGTACTCCCGTATGGGGCCCGGCCGGGTTTTTATGAAGCAAGGGGGGGCCCGCCGGCCGCTGGGGGTACCGCCCCCTTTGTTTCCACAACCAACGGTTCACAGAACAGGCCACAGAGTGGGAGGGCCCCGAGCTGTAGCTCGGCGCCTGCGCCGCTGTGTGCAGCTGGGGCCCGGCGGCGCAGCGCTGATAGGAGTAGGAGGGCCCCGCTCTGCAGGTCGGCGCCTGCGCCACTGTGTGTAGCTGGGGCCCGGAGGCGCAGCGCTGAAAGGAGTGGGAAGGCCCCACTCTGCAGGTCAGCGCCTGCGCCGCTGTGTGTGGCTGGGGCCCAGCGGCGCAGCGCTCAGAGGAGTGGGAGGGCCCCGCTCTGCAGGTCAGCGCCTGCGCCGCTGTGTGTGGCTGAGGCCCGGAGGCGCAGCGCTGAAAGGAGTGGGAAGGCCCCACTCTGCAGGTCAGCGCCTGCGCCGCTGTGTGTGGCTGGGGCCCGGCGGCGCAGCGCTCGTAGGAGTGGGAGGGCCCCGAGCTGCTGGCGGGCGGGATGCCTAACTAAATCAGTGAGGCCACGCCCCCATGGGCGGGGCTTCACTAAATCAAATTGTCCCGCATCCCGCCATTGGGCAGAAGCCGCGCGGGCAGAGAGAGAGGAGGGCCCGCCTCCGGTTACAGCGCAGGAGAAGTAAGTTAAATAACAGTATAGCTGTAATTAGGAGTGCGGGCCTTCTCTCTCTAGGAGGGGGGCCCCATCTGGCTACCTGCCAGGCTACCGACCCTCCTGACTACCCACTTGGCTGTCTGCCTATCTAGCTACCCACCTGCCTGGCTACCTAGCCAGGCTATCTGCCTGCATGCCCAGATACCTAGCCCATCTACCTACCTACCCGCCTGGCTACCTAACCACCTGCCTGTCTGGCTACCTAACCACCCACCCGCCTGGCTACCTAGCTATGCTACCAACCCGCCTGGCTCCTTATCTGCCTGCCTGACTACCCATCTGCCTACCTGGCTACCTACATGCCCAGTTACCTACCCACCCACCTGCCTACCTACCTACCTAACAGTCTGCCTGGCTACCTACCCGCCCACCCAACTACTTGGCTACCCACCTGGCTACCTACTTACCTGCCCGTCTGGCTACCTAGCCAAGCTATCAACCTGCCCAGATATCTATCTGCCTGCCTGGCTACCTATCCTCCACTTGGCTACCCACCTGCCTGTCTGGCTACCTACCTACCCGCCAGTCTGGCTACCTAGTCAGGCTACCAATTTACTTGCTTGCCCAACTACCCACCTGCCGGCCTTGCTCCTCTACCTGCCTGGCTACTAGTCTGGCTACCTACCTACCCGTCTGGCTTACCAAACCTGCCTGCCCTGCTACCTGCCTGACTACCTACCTACCCACCTGGCTACCGAACCCAGCTGGCCGGCATCTACAACTCACCTGGATGGGAGCAGCAATCTAACTACACTTGGCGAACGGCGACCTGCCGCACCTTTCACTTGAGTATACATCTACTATATATATATATTATATATATTTTATATATATTATATATATAATATATATATATATATATATTATTATATATATATTATATTTTATTTTATATTATATATATTTATATTATATACATACTTGGACATGCTACTATTAAGTGTGGCTGAATGTTTTTATGGAAAATTGAATAAAAAAGGAAGAATTGTTTTTTAACTAATACCGTATCCACTGAATATTTAGGGCTTGTACACATGGAGTTTTCACTCCGTGTTACAAGCGCTTATCAGAACCGTCTTGGGGTCCGCTCTGTCGGTCCCCAAGACGGATCTAAACAATTAGCAGTGAGATTCTCGCTGCTGTCTATGCCAAATACGCAGCGGCGTTCAGATGAAAGATCGCCGCTGCGTGTTTCAATAGCGCAGCTCGGCTCCGTCTTGAAAAGAATTGACATGTAATTGTTTTCAAGACGGACCCGAGTGGCGCTTTTGAAACACGCAGCGGCGATCTTTCATCTGAACGCCGCTCCGTGTTCGGCATAGACAGCAGTGAGAATCTCACTGCTAATTGTTTAGATCCATCTTGGGGACCGACAGAGCGGACCCCAAGACGGATCCGAAAAGTGCTTGTAACACGGAGTGAAAACTCCATGTGAACAAGCCCTTACACGTTACCGGACCCAGCTACCTACCCGCAGCTCCGGCCACCAACCCTGCTGGGGGCGGGGTTTGAGGGGGGGCCCCAGACGCTTCAGCTGTGTGGGGCCCTGAAATTTCTGTTGGCGGCCCTGGATGTAGGGAATGATAAGAAGTAACAAGAAGAGTAGAAACCCTTCGCATAGGTTTTTTTTAGGGTATGTTCATACGGCTTTTGGCTAGATTGTTTAACTACAGAAACAAATTTCAAAGTCATATTTTTATTGTTAATATACTCAACCAATGAAAAGGCCTGATCGACTGCTGAATTTGATAGCAGGTATGAGATATTTGTGTTGATGTGCTGTTTGTTTTTTTACTAAAAGTGGTACTGTGCATTATAGCCAGATATTTCCATTTTGGTCTCACCTATCTAGAGAACATTGTTTCAGAAGTCTTGTGTCTTTGTTCTGTAGCAACTTTGCAAACTTAAAGGACCTATCACCTCCAGAGAACCTTATGAAGTAATAGAAGACTAAAATATAAACACTTTCTCAAATATGTTTAATAAGGAAAATTAAAGTATTTCACCTGTAATCCATTTTTAAAAACACCTCTGTCTCTTTAACCCGTTCCTGATGGACGGTCATAATAATATGGCTCTAAATTTTTTTCCTTGCCTTCTGAAAGCCATAACTTTTTTTCTTTTTCCACCTACATAGACACATGAGGGCTTTTATTTTGCGGGACAAGATGTACTTTCTAATGGTGTTAGTCATATTACTATCGAATATACAGGGGAACAGCAAAAAATTTCTAAGTGGGGCAAAATGTGAAAAAAACGTACTTGCGCCATGTTTGCGGGAGGTTTTTTTTAATGAAGTTTATTCTTCGGTAAAAATAACGAGTGACATATATGAATCTCGCCGTGTAGGAGCGCATGTTTCCGCCAGTTTTCCGGTGAAAATTGCGCCTCATTTATGTCGGCGGAGAGGTGCGCCCATACATTCAGTGTAAAGTCCGCCGCGCCTCGCCAGTGTGTGAGGCGTAGTGCGGGACTTAGGCGCAGTGCGGGACTGTGCCTAAGATTCGCCGCCCGACGTAGTGTGCTTATACATGCGGTGTAAAGTCCGCCGCGCCTCACCAGAGTGTGAGGCGCAGTGCGGGGACTTAGGCGCAATGCGGGACTGTGCCTAATATTTGCCGTCCGAGGAGGTGCGCTCATACATGCGGGGAAAAGTTCACCGTGTCTCGCCAGTGTGTGGGGCGCAGTGCGGGACTTAGGCGCAGTGCGGGAGTGCGCTTAAGAATAAAATGTATTCCAATTCGAGACAGGCTGGAAAACAGCGAGAAATCATTAAAGATGTCCGTGCGGCATGGAGTATAAAGCAAAAAATTGCCTTTATTAGGTGTAAAACATTATCTGAAAAAGAGCTCAAACCTACTAAAAAAATGCATAAATAAAATCACTTTCCAAAAATCAAGAATGGCGCTACATCGGGAATTTGGATATTGGAAATTGCCGGGAAATACAGTAATTCAAATTCTCTAAGCTATTCTCATTGGTCGGCAGAAACCAGCCAATCAGAATAGGAGTGACAGTGACCCATTAAAACCTATGGAGTAGTATTGACCAATCAAAATAAAAGACGGGACAGTTCAAAATACAGTAAAAATGCAGAAAAGAGCTGATTGGTTGAGCTAGCGGGGGCTTGGCAATCCTGGCCAATCAGAATAGGAGCGACAGGGAACCGTTAAAACCTATGGAGTAGTATTAACCAATCAAAATCAAAGGCGGGACAGTTCAAAATACAGTAAGAATGCAGAAAAGAGCTGATTGGTTGAGCTAGCAGGGGCTTGGCTATCCCGGCCAATCAGAGCACGAGCTGCTTTCCCCCATTATAGTCTATGGAGAGATCGGGGCACTGAAATCTCATGCGGCATGGAGTATTACTAAATAAATTGGTTTTATTAAGTGTAAAACATTCTCTGTAAAAAGAGCTGAAACCTTCTATAAACAAACATACAGAAATAAAATCACTAACAACGCGTTTGTCGCCGAGACTGGCGCTACATCAGCAATTGGGATATTCGAAATTGACGGGAAATACAGTAATTTAAATTCTGTAAGCTCTTCTCATTGGTTGGCAGAAACCAACCAATCAGAATAGGAGTGACAGTGACCCATTATAACCTATGGAGAAATATTGACCAATCAAATTCAAGGTGGGACAGTTCAAAATACAGTAAAAATGCAGAAAAGAGCTGATGGGTTGAGCTAGCGGGGGCTTGGCTATCTCGGCCAATCAGAGAGCGAGCTACTTTGTCCCATTGTAGTCTATGGCCAGGTCGGGGCAATGAAATCTCGGCTCTGAGCGCCGTGCAACATGTAGTATGATTAAAAAAATAATTTTTATTCGGTGTAAAATCTTATCTGAAAAAGAGCTGAAACCTTCTAAAAACATAAATCAATCAAATCCCTAACAACGCGTTTGTTGCCGTCACCGGCGCTACATCAGGAATTGGGATATAGAGAATTGCCGGGAAATACAGTAATTCAAATTCTTTAAGCTCTTCTCATTGGTCGGCAAAAACCAGCCAATCAGAATAGGAGCGACAGTGACCCATTATGCTATGGAGAATTATTGACCAAATTCAAAGGCTGGACAGTTCAAAATACAGTAAAAATGCAGAAAAGAGCGGATTGGTTGAGCTCAGACGGCAGATATGAATCCACCAATCATTATGTAGTGCGTCTATTTTGAGTGGAGACAGAAGGGCGTGATACAAGGGCGCCCAAAAATGTATTACTGTCTATGGGAAATATTCTAGTACTGTGATTGGTTGGGGGGAAGAGGGGCTCGTCCACCTTAGCCAATCAGCGGCGAGTACTTCTCATAGATTTTCTATGGGGAAAAAGAAATGCAAGAGGAGCTCTGTTTTGTTTTGGGTTTAAAGTTAAAGAGGGGCGGTTATTGGACCAAATGGGAGAGCGAGCGATGCTCTTATGGTTTTCTAATGCAATTTTATAATAAAACTGTACATGGCCGAAATCAAATGATAATTACTCCCGAAGTTGTACCGATCTGTTTTATAAAATGAAAAATAATTATGGGGGTAAAAAAAAAAATATATATTAATTCAATTAAATTCATTTTTATTTCTTTATTTTCATTACACCATAGTATTGATCATTGGTTAACGAAAATAAAGAAATAAAAATGAATTTATTGAATTAATCTTTTTTCGTTACCCTTTGATTTTGATTGGTCAATCCTTCTCCATAGGTTTTAATGGGTCCCCGTCACTCCTATTCTGATTGGCCAGGATTGCCAAGCCCCCGCTACTTCAACCAATCAGCTCTTTTCTGCCTTTTTACTGTATTTTGAACTGTTCCGCCTTTGAATTTGATTGGTCAATAATTCTCCATAGCTTATAATGGTTCACTGTCGCTCCTATTCTGATTGGTTGGTTTCTGCCGACCAATGAGAATAGCTTACAGAATTTGAATTACTGTATTCCCCGGCAATTTCAAAGATCCTAATTCCTGATGTAGCGCCTGTCTAGATTTTTGTAATGGTATTTTTTTATTTGATTTTTTTTTAAGGTTTTAGCTCTTTTCTGAAAATGTTTTACACCTAATAAAAGCGATTTTTTTGGAATCAAACTCCATGCCGCATGGAGCTGAGAGCCGAGATTTCTGTTGCGATCTTCTTTATGTTTCCTCTCGTGTTACGTTCTCGCTTCACTTGTGAGGGGAAACATATATTTTTCTAATGCTTTTGTAATGAAGTTTGTGGTGCTAAAACATTATTACACATATAAGTTTAGCTGAACAGCACAGATACATTTTCAAATGGTGATATCCAGCGTCTGTAGTTCAGTCCACAAGAATTATTAAATTAAAAGTTGTAGCTTTATTGGATCATATTAAAAATTGAGGACCATTTTTTGTGCAAATAGCATTGTGATGGCTGTATACATCAACGCGTTTTGGGGGACCGACCCCTTAATCATGATGTGACATCAAGCAAAACATAACTTCCTTTTATACACAATGCTGATAAAAGAACTAGTTAAAATAATTAAACACAATGCAACTTATATATACTACAAATTGTCTAATAAGCTTTACATTTGCATTAGTGAGAAAATAAATGAGGATGGAAGGGAAAGGACAAGAAAAAGGCAGGAGAAAAAAAAAATTTAGAAAGAAGGAAAAGAAAAAAAAAAAAGGAAGGATGAGGAAAAATAATAAAAAACAAAAAAAATTAAAAAAAAGGGAGAAAGAAGGAAAAAAAAAATAAAGTAACATATCTAATAATGAAACATAATATTCCTGACCCTCTTGTGTTGAGGCACAATTGGAAAACCTGGTTGTTACGTTGAAAAATCCACCAGGCTGTCCCGGGATTAAGATTTTTTTTCTTCATATCCCCATTTCTCCGCTGGTTTTCGGCCACACCACTATACCGCACATGTGAATAGAGGCGAGGATACCCGTTGGCCATTTCGCGTATGTTCGCGAAATGCCATAGACACATGTGTAAATTCAGCCCTCTTTGATGTCAGAAATATGTCTGCAAATTCGGGTTTTAAGGCTATTTTGGCTGCAACCCACATATTGCAGGGAACATTAAATACTCTAAATCCTTCACTATTGAAATGTTGTTTCGTATTGAATCCAGTCTTGTTTGAAGGTGTGCTCCCACAAGCAAGTCTCTCAAATGTATTATTAAAGCATACAGGATTCCTCAATATAAAATTACCATGACAAGGTGCATATAGGATAAATAGCAGTATTCAGTTATTAATGACTGGTATAATAACTTGCGGAAATACTCATCCATATCTGTTCTATTTACTCATTTGGAAAGATATATAACATATTATTACAATTACATATGTGAATTTGGACAGGTCTATCAAAACTAGTGAAGTATTTGGAGAGAAAAGGTTGGGGAATTTTAAAAAACAGCAGACCACCAGTAGGAAATGAATTAAAAGATATAATGAAAAAAATGCGGAAAAAAATAATTACATAGACAAGAAATTAAAACTATGGGTGGGATCGTAATTCCCTCTGTACATATTTGATAAAAAAATCATCCCCGGGGGCTAGTATTAAAGAAAAATCGACATTTAATTACACACTCCAGAATTCAAAATAAGTGAATGAATACTTACGGACTGTTCAATAAATCTTCATTCAAATTGATTATTGAATTTGAGGAGCAACAAGCTCAATGAAATAGAAAACACAAATAGAGGAATGAATACCCTATTTTATTGCTTACCAGGAACAGTATCCGGAATTGGAAAAAGCGTCAAAACAGTATAAAGTCAACATCAATTTTTTTTATTTAACAAATAGAAATATTATCATGGAAACGAAAAAAAAAAACTGAAATATCAGGAGAGATGTTGAAGTTTTGCCAATAACCAAAGTTTATACATGGAAAAATGATACATTCAGAGGTATTCATGATCCATATTAAGGACATTGAGACCGTAGCATGAGAGCTAATGAATGAGGTTTGATTTTCGGTTAAGATTTCACACGGATGATGTTCACCATCGGACTTCAGATCACACCATCAAAAGAACGTCTGCAACAAGAGCAGCCGATATTACATATGAATAAGAAAATGATAGTATCAAACAACCAAAGGGACGGAACATCAAACAAAAAACGAAGGAGGACCACCAGTAATAAACGATGAACGAAAAGGACTAAGACAAGAAGATAAATAATATCTCCTGAGAACGGTTGCTTATAATGATTTTGAAAGTAGTATGTCTAAACCTTTTATCTTACAGGAGCAACAATACCAAGGTAAAGAAAGGCCTTAATTTTGTCACTACCTGGGAATTTTCCCTCTTTTGAAACTATGATGATCTAATTAGATTGTTAGGGCTTTATCAGTAAAAAAGCACTTCTGGAAATAGAAATGGAGATCAGGGATAACCATGAAAATTCCAAAAATCCCAATAAAAATTGGTCTTCTCTCAATGAGTTTGGAAGACATCATGGTTCAAGGAACACACAAAAACTAATTATGCTAAAACACCTGGACACAGGAGAAAGATTCACAAACAAAAAATTGACCTCACAGCTGTAGAGAACTTACATTAGCAACCCTGCATTTTACACCCATAAAATCACGTGTTCAGCAAATGGAAGCTTTCCAAACATTGATGGAACGTGTTTTAGGGGATTAACAACAACATACAAAGGTAACCACTAAAGAACATGACAAAAAATGAAATATAGCCCTTAAACAACTAAAAGAAAATAATAAAATATTACTATAAAATAATCAGATAATGGGGTGGGATCCTACCGTTACATGGATATGGGCTATAATCGAGGACATAATGTAGGAGGATATATTAGAGTAACACAAACGTATAACATATTAAGATCTGATTCACAGTTCTGTTTTTCCAAAGAAATTTAGTTAAACTACTTGATGAGGGAGTACATCTAGGGATGTGCTGGACACTAAACAAAGGAAATTATTTGAAAATGAAAACGCGCAGACTCCAGTTTTTTTGGTGTATAACCACCAAAATATTACATAAAAACAATTCCCCCAAGTTTGAGGAACATAGTTCACAGACAATAACAGTTTTACAGCCAGATTCGAGTGATTTTGTGGATATACATCCTGAACATTGGTACAAAACACTCCAGGCTATCTCATAAGATAGCAAAATGGTTCCTACAGGACTTTCGAGATTTGTATGGTGGAAGATTTACACCTGGCTAACTTTAGATGTTGTGCAGTCTCTACTCTAATATCCACAAACCGTTGGTCTCTTATAAGCAATACAATTTCACCTACAAAAATCCAGTGCTTATGAAGAAAATGTTTCACTATTCTCCCTTGAAAGTATTAGATTTTCTACTCAAGCATAATTATTTTAGGTTTGATAAGGATTTCTATATACAAATCATGGGTGTTCCTATGGGTGCACATCTTTCACCGCGCCATTGCCAACCTGTACTTGTCGTTGGTGGGTATATTCAGGCAATTTTCATCAAATAATCCCTTTGCTGACAGCATTCATTGGTATGGGCGCTTACATAGACGATCGATGATCGTATGGAGGGGTGTGAAGTAGCGTCCATTACCAGGAGTTTGTTGAATATGTTAATTTAAATCCCTTCAATTTAAAAATTTACCTCTTTTAGCAATAAAAAATCGCATTGCATTCCTTGATATCCAATTTAGAAAGGTGATTTACAGAAAACAAAGGTATATCATTCACATCTTTATACGTAAACCAACTAGTGGAAATTTCCATTCTCAGAGCAACAGTAGTCACTCACGACTTTACTATAGATTTCTATCCCTCTTGGAGAAATTTATTGGTGCAAGAAGAGCTTGCACGAATGATGAGATTATGAGATAGAAAAAAAATAGGATAATACAGAGGTTGAAGGAAGGGGATATAACTAAGTTTCAAATAGAGAAAAAGCAACTGCACAAAATAAAGATCAAAACAAAGGGGAATTTTGACAAAAGAAAATAAAAAACAGGATTGGAAAAAAAGACAATTTAAAAGAAGGTCTAATTTTTTCTACTGCATATTTGTGCAAGAGTTTGAAAAATAAAAAGATTTTTCACAAAGAATTTAAATGTATTGAGACAAGACAGGGATTTAGCAGAATTTATTGATAATGGATATTAAATGTGTCCCAATGGAAGAATAGAACGTTAGGGAATGAAAATCTCACCTATTAACTTCATTTAACTCAACAGAATAGAGGGAAAAACTTGGATGGCACAAACAGGCTTTTTCCCATGCGGGGGTCGTAGTGTACGTATGCAAAAGTCACTAACAAAAAATCTAAAACTTCAATAGCAAAATGTACAGATTAATAATAGAATATTTTAATACGTAAAATTTATAAAACGTGTAACATGATCACGATTATTTATGGTTTGTACTGCGAGATATGTGATAAGATTTATATTAGGATCAAGTATACGTAAATTTAAGACACGGCATTCAGAACATCTTTATATATTTAAAATGGCACGGCAACATATTCAGGAGTAGCACGACTTTTTGTCGGAAATACATGAATGGGATATACGGAGTCTCATTTGTTTTGGTATAGAGATAAAGTGGAGCGACCCAAACAGGGGTGGAGAATGTTGCCACCAAAGTTAGTATGAGAGAGGCATTATGGATACTCCAAACTTCAAACCCCTATTCCCTGAAGGGGGTTTTTATATTATCCGCAATGATTGGAATACATATATTTGAGTCCACAAAAATATATTGTACTGAAGGTATATATTTATATGCAGCCAGTATAAGTTATTTATTAAAGCATAATGTAGATTATCACATAGTCGCAATGGTTGTTGTTTTTGTTTTTATTGTAGTAGTGGAAAATCACGTACCTATTTTTATGAATGAATTTTCAGTGTAAAGGAGAAAAGTGACCATAGATGTGTGATCGTGGAAGTCTTTCCCCCTATATAAATGGAGCACTTCAATACAAACTGACATTAGCTCGTGAAACAAGGGCTTAGTTTCTAAGCCAGCAAACGCATCAGCCCTTACCATTGATGTATTACGCTATTTTTATCCTTATTGCACGAAGATCTGAATTAATAAAAAAAACGGCCTTTTATACCTTTCAACGTAAGTGCGTTTTGCAAGTTTAGAACTTTATTAATGTGATGATTAGATAGATAACATTGTGAGTGCAAGCAATTATGTACGGAATGTAATTTCAAAAGTTTACTTGTAGCAGTTGCTGTAAAGCTTTGGGATGTTGGTGGCTATATTGACAAGTAAATAAACTTGTTGTGACCGCATCAATTAAGTGCCTTTTACAGACAACCAATTCTTGTTATTATTAATGCCAGATCGTGAGTTGAACAAGCTCGGGGAAAGGAAATGTTGCCCAAAGAAGGAGCTTTACAAATTTAACCACGTCTTTAATCTGGGTTCTCATGTTAGGTTGAATATTTAGCAAGGGTAGTTTATTTTTAGATAAGTGACAAATTTTGCTTATATTGGGAATTATGTAGTTGAAAAAGTGAGAAATTCTAATGCGCGGTATCTTTTGTTCTGAGATTTCTTGGATGGACATTATGTCATTCCTGGCAAGTGAGGAAACCTTTGTTACAGCTTTTTTACGTGATTTATTTGAATAACCCCTTTGTTTTTAATCTTTGAATGGATACTTTCTGAATGTTTCAAGAAAAGATTTCATCGTAGAAGAATTTTCTTAATCCGAACAAGTTCCCCTACGGAATATTGAGTGACATGTCATGGGTTTGCAGAAGAAACTAGTCATTAAATAGAGTTCTTTATGCGGTTGCACTTTTTCTAAAGGGGACACAATGACTCCTGTATCTACTACTCCAGTTAGTGTGACATCTAAAAAAGAGATGGTATTTTCACACCAAAAGAACGTAAATTTTAATTTAAAATTGATGGAATTAATGTAATCATTTAAACATGATGCCGAGGCCGCGTCCCCCTCCCACACAAGGAGGAGGTCATCAAATTATCTCCCATACCACCTGATGTGGGAGGAGAAAGGTCAAGCGTTGGAAAAGAGATAATGTTCCTCCCAGACACTCGTGTAAATATTAGCCAATACCGGTGAGCACTTTGCTCCAATAGAGGCTCCATGTTTTTGGATATAAAATTTGTTATCAAAAGAAAAATAATTATTTCTGACATCAAGAGGGCTGAATTTACACATGTGTCTATGGCATTGGGACATTTCACGGAATGCCATGCGGGTAGCCTCGCCTCTTTCACATGTTGCGGTATAGAGGTGGTCTGCAAACCAGCGAGAGGAGGGGATATGAGGAAAAAGATCTTATTCCGGGAAGCCTGGTGGATTTTTCAACTTAACACCAGGTTCCCAATGGGCCTCAACAAAAGGCAGGATATTATGCTTCATTATTAGATATGTTAGTTTATTTTATTTTTTTTCCCTTCTTTCTCCCTTTTTTTTTCTCCTGCCTTTTTCTTGTCCTTTCCCTTCCATCCTCATTTATTTTCTCACTATGCAATGTAAAGCTTATTAGACAATTTGTAGTATATATAAGTTGCACTGTGTTTAATTATTTTAACTAGTTCTTTTATCAGCATTGTGTATAAAAGGAAGTTATGTTTTGCTTGATGTCACATCATGATTAAGGGGGCGGTCCCCCGAAACGCGTTGATGTATACAGCCATCACAATGCTATTTGCACAAAAAATGGTCCTCAATTTTTAATATGATCCAATAAAGCTACAACTTTTAATTTAATAATTCTTGGGGACTGAACTACAGACGCTGGATATCACCATTTGAAAATTTATCCTTTACTTTGGGAGAAGTGCTTCGGGGCTCCCTTATCCCTGCGACTGGTTCAACACATCTGAGTCTGGGTGAGCTCAAACATTTTTGCTCTATTTTTTGCTTGAACAGCACAGATACTCAAAGATGGCGCCCGCTTCCTGAACCTCTCCCCACTATGTGCCAGCATTGGCCTGGGTGGAAACCATGACCATATCTGAAGAACCAATCAACTAGTGCCACATTCTGAGATGCAGAAAAAAGGGGAACTTAACCACGCCTGGGAAGCCAGAGTTTGTAAAAATCCATTGTATGTGTATAAAGTCATTATTCTAGGCCTGCTTCACACTGAGGAGGAAACTATACCAGCTCTGTGTCTGGTTGTCATTTCTTCATGCGGCAATCAGTGTATTCAATTGGACAGAATAGTCTCGCCAGAGTACCACCTGACCCCAACATTTGGCACCCAGTTACGTGGGGCAGTAACAGATGGGGACAACATTCCCCTGGGGGACCTGGACGGTGGACCACCTGGATTACTCGGACTTCCAAAAACGGGAGATGGATCACCTTCCACTTGAAAACACGGTAAGTCTACAATGGTTTTCTTACTGAAATCTGTAGCTTAGACTGTGTATTGGACGGTTCCAAGTTGGGTCGAGGGGTTTGTTCCGGTCAGCCGGGGTTTACTGGTCGGCGTAGGGTGTAGAGCGTTTTCCCGCTGTACTGTCTCAAAACTGATCCAAGCTGCCGAGCCTGCCTGACTACTATTGTGTATCAGTTTGTAGATCCTGCGGACAAGGATGACACACAGGGTTTAATTTGAAATCCTACCTAGATTGGGCTTGATGCTGTCCAGTTGCAGACTAGGAAATGAGTAGGAAATTCTAGCTAGACTGAAGCATGTTGCTGTTGCAGAACTAGAGGAAGTTCTAGTGAGATTGGATACACAGAGGAGATGTTGAATTTGCAGATAGACAAGACTCTAGCTAGATCAGGGACAGCGCAATAGCAGAGTAGTAGGGAGAAATTCTAGCAGGAGGGACTCCCAGCTAACCGGTAGCTCGAGAGGGAGGTACACTAGTACGTGTGTGCCTGATAAGCAAAATAAGCAGTGATATGACTAGTTTTCTCTAGTTTGTGAGGTCTTACAAATTATGTAATTATGTAACTATGTAAAGATGGCCAGTTATAGGCTCAGTCAGTCCGCAGGATCTAGTGGAGGGAACAAAAGAAGCATGTAGAGAAAAGAAAGAAAGAACCATGTATAGAAGATTAAAAAAAGTTAATGAACATGTGTGGTTTTCCCCAGGAGGGTAGACTTCAACTCAATTGTGAGCTTTAGCAGTGAAAGACAAGGGAGGGCTTGATGATACTGCATTAGATGCTGCATTAGCTGGGAAAAAGACAGCTGAAGAGATATCAAAAGAAGGGTGGTCTGAGACTGAATGTAGGGATAAGAAAGGAATGTATATTGGTTATAAGTATTTTCCGCTGACAAAACGTATCCAAACCTTATAATGAGAAGCTGATTCTAAGTGCTGGGGAGTTCCAATGTGGCCAGCAAAATCCGCCCCCTGCTGAGTATTGTGTTGCGTGTTGTGTGGCAGAGGAGAGTCAAATCCTGCTTCTTCCTGTACCACAAAAAGTTTCCAGTGCCACTGTCCCTGCCATCTACCTCATCTCAATCCCCACAACTCCAGTCACTTAATATCACCTGATGAGTCATCTGATTCTGTCCCTTCCGCCCCTAAGCTTACCATAAGAGAGTGCACGCGGGACAGTTGGTGTCAAGGGTATTCAGCACAGGTTTCTGTTAGACCAGAGTATCTGTTTGTATATAGTTTGCATTATTGTATAATTTATTTAATTTTGCATGTCCTTGGTCTTTGGTCATAATTTTATGAGGAAACGTTTTACAGCTCCTTATATTGCAGGGGATATGTCGTTATCGAAAATCTGGAAGAGTTAGATGGTTGAATATTTTGATTGAACTGAATATAGGAAATGTTACTGTTTTTATTATGGTCATGATACTTGCCCCCCCCCCCCCCCCCCCCCCCATGCTTTATGTTAGGTTGTTAATCTGATGTATTTCAATTTGAAATTTGAACTATCATCCATTAAGTTAGATGATCGTGAAGGTGAATTTCCTGTTTATAGAGTAAATTATTGGAGTAGGCGTCTTTTATAATTCAGGTTACAACTTTAAAAAAAAAAAAAAATCCATGTTGTGGGGTATTTACTGAGTCATTTTAATATCTTGCATTGTTGTGCACATTTTATTTTGACCTTTATTTCAGGGTTGCTTTTTAGATCATAACAGTTTCCAGTAGCGGTATGACGGACGCCTCGTAATTAAATACATTTTTTTTTTCCCTTTCCCATATGTTTATCCTGGAAGTCTGTGGGATGTGATTAAATTGTCTTTTTATTTTGCAGGAGTAAGAAGAGATTTCTAGTGATTGGAGATCTATATGAAAGGACCCTCAGTGATATCATTGTTTAAAATAAAGCCCAGGTATATAAAACTTAACTGAGGTTTTTTTTTTCTTTTATTGGTAGTACTACCCCCATTGGTTTTTAGTAAAGATTTTAGTTCATCCAGATTGAAAACAACTGCGCAGTCATTATTAGAAGATCTTTTTTTGTTTTCTTTTTTTTTGTTTGGAGCTCCAGTTGATAAAGAGTTTTTTTGTTTTTTTTTTGAGAGGAGAATGTGGAATTGAGTGAGGTGGGGATATGTCTTGTCCTTGTTTGTGTTTTATTAATGTTTTTATGTCGATATATATCCTATTCATAATCCTTATGCATTGTTTGCAATGGCAGATAAGGACCACTCAACATGTTTTTACCTAGCAAAAGCAGTGAGTTTAAGAGAGATACTGTGGACTGACTTGACTATATGACCTTTGGACTGATAAAGAGTTAATGTTATATTATATGATATGAGGTTTAAGTTAATTTGTTTCTAGTGTTGAGCGATTACGTTGGCTATCGACATTGGGCGATAGTCGATAGTCGGCCACCATCGATAAGGTTTTTCGATAGTGAGCAGTCGATTATGAGCGATGACCATTAAAGTCTATGGGAGAGAGCAACAACAACTTATTTTACACCCAAACAGGGCTGGAGGATAGCTGAATTAACAGCCACATACAGTCAAATGAATACGTGCTACATCTTAGGCACAAAACACTTAGGCTATAAAAGCCACAGAAAAAAGTCAAACACCATCTCACTATCCCTGTCTTGTTACCACACCAGCATTGACCTTAAACCTGCATCCACCCACAAATTAAAAAAAGTGCCAGAAGGCAGTTTTATTTGAACCATCATTTTACTTGACTGACATTGAATATCCCTGTCTGGAACGCAGCATGACCTAAAACTGCATGACCTACAGATTTAAAAAGTTGCCGGAAGGAAAGTAGTCTTTGAACACCATTTTAGTTGAATCTGGACAATGACAAACCCCTGTCTGGACGAAGCTTGACCCTTAAATCTGTCTGACCACAGATTAAAAAGTGCCGGAAAAAAGGGAGTCTTTCAAGACCACCATTTTAGTTGAACTGGACATTGAATATCCCTGTCCTGGAATGCAGCATGAGCCCCAAACCTGCTGACACCAGATTAAAAAAAGAGTGCCGGGAAAAAGGAGCTTTCAACCACCATTTTAGTTGAACTGGAATTGAATGTACCGTGTACTGACCGCAGTATGACATTAAACTGTCTGACCCACAGATTAAAAGTGCCGGGAAAGGATCTTTGAACCACCATGTTGTTGAATGGACACTAACTATATCTGTCCTGTACGCGGAATGACCATTAAACCTGTCTGACCCCCACACTTAAAAAGTGCTGGAATTAGGTGTCTTTAAAGCACAATTTTAGTTGAACTGGACATGACTAGAAACTGTACCCTGATGACCGCAACAAGGTATGTACAAATTAAAACCTGTCTGACCCCCAGATTAAAATGTGCCGAAAAGGAGTCTTTCAACCACCATTTTAGTTGACTGGACATTGACAAACCTGTCATGGGAACCGCAGCATTGTCTTAAACCTGTCTGACCCACAGATTAAAAATGCCGGAAAAAGGAGTCTTTTAACCTCCCATTTTAGTTGAACTGGACCTTGACTAGAACTGTCCTGGACCGCAGTTGACCATTAACCTGTCGGACCCCAGATTAAAAGTGCGGAAAAAGAGTCTTTTAACCCCATTTTAGTTCAATAGACATTGACAAACCCTGTCCTGTACCGCAGCATGACCCCTTAAAACTGTCTGACCACAGATTAAAAAAGTGCCGGGAAAAAGGAGTCTTTCAACCACATTTTAGTTGAACTGGACAGTGACGTATTACCTGTCTGGACGCAGTATGACCATTGAAAAAAAAAAAAAACCTGTCTGACCCCCAGACTAAATAAGGATGCCGAAAAAAGGAGTCTTTCAACCACCATTTTAGTTGAAACTGGGACATATTACTGTCCCTGTCTGGGCCACGAGTATGACCATTAACCTGTCTGTCCCCCAGATTAAAAAAAAGTGCCGAAAAGGAGTCTTTCAACAACCATTTTAGTTGAAATGGAACATTGAACTAGAACTGTCCTGGGACCGCAGTATGAACATTATTAAACCTGTCGGACCCCCAGATTAAAAAGTGCCGGAAAAAAGGGTCTTTCAACCACCATTTTAGTTTCAACTAGACATTGACAAAACCCTTGTTAGTACCCGCAGCATGACCTTAAACCCTGTCTGACCCAAGATTAAAAATGTTGCCGGGAACAAAGTGAGTCTTTCAACACAATTTAGTTGAATGGAATTGGACTTTACCTGTCCTGGACCGCAGTGTGGACCCATTAAACCTGTCTGACCCCCAGACAAAAAAAGTGCCGGAAAAGGAGTCTTTCAACACCATTTTAGTTGAACTGGACATATATTGTCCCTGTCCTGGGCCACAGTATGACCATTAAACTCTGTCTGACCCCCAGATTAAAAGTGCCGGAAAAAGGAGTCTTTCAACCCCATTTAGTTGAACTGTACATGGACTATACCTGTCCTGTGGCCAACAGCATTGACACAGGGCCGGAGTTACTGTTGGGTGCAAGTGAGAGCCAGGCTGGCGTCTGTCATCTGTTAACCAGCAGGTTAAAATTTTACCTGATGGTCGCAGCAACGAAAACTGGTCGTGCTGAAGCAGAGTGCGGAAGCGGAAGTGTGAGAACTCCAGCCTTCCTCAGTACACAAGTCAGACACTGGGTAGGCTTGCCCCTCCATATTGAGTGCGGACCAATTGACTTTCAATGGTGGAAATTCTGGTGGTTAACGCTTCCTTTCCACCAGGTGCCTTTTTTTGTGCTTCTTTTCTCATTTTACTCAAACGTGCTGGAGGAAATTGTCTCTGTACTTTGTTGTTCTCTGTCCGGCCCATACTCCATGTCCTCTGAATAACCTATCTGGTCAAGTTTTCCTGTACATCCCTTGTACAATTCAGAGGTATTTTTTTACCAGCTATTTGTACAGTGCAAGTTTTTTTAGTAGTATAACTCGCTCTAGAAAAACGTTCTCGTTTTTAAAAAAAGGATGGGAATCCCACATGTCTTTGTTTCTCTTTTTTTATTTCTCTTTTTGTATAAAATGAGGTTGTTCCAATACAGGATTGATAGCTATGTTAAGAGGATCTTGCAAAAACAAGTCATTTGCATATGTGTCCATTCTACAGTGTCCTACCTATTCATGTTTCTGACACGCACCATCACCCTTGAGCCACTACTTGACAATTGTGAAGAACATATGTCTGTTAGAAACAACATTTTTTTTATACATACGACCATGTAGTTTGCTGCATTTCAAAGCAAAATGCCCCCAAAAATTCCAAAGGCATGACCTTGAGCCACTTTGGGGACAATTGTGAGAACAAATGTCTGTTAGAAACAACATTTTTTTTATAATAGGACCTGTTAGATTGCTGCAATTCAAGCAGCATGACCAAAAATTAATAAAAATGACTTCTCAGCCACTGTTAAAATTTTGTATGTTATGGTTGTGTGTTGATGGAGAAATGGCACTTAGAAGCCACATTTCTGTCAGAAGGACATGATTATTGCTGTATCTCACAGCTACATGACCCAAAAAAATTATAAATATGACTTCTCAGCCACTATTAAAAAATTGTGAGGGACGGAAATGCCACTTAAAAGCCACAATTTTGTTCCAAAGGACCATAATTATAGCTGTATCTCACTGCACATGGACCTCAAAACCATTGACAATGCGAAAACTTCTTAGATAAAGTGAGTAATGGAATACGGGTGTTGTCTGAAACCATGCTGTCTTTTACAGTCTCCTCACAGCAAAAAACCAGC
The DNA here is from genome assembly GCA_025379985.1 of Phyllomedusa bahiana. Lineage (NCBI taxonomy): Eukaryota > Metazoa > Chordata > Amphibia > Anura > Hylidae > Phyllomedusa > Phyllomedusa bahiana. The sequence continues at coordinate 17,147 of JAODAL010036762.1, read as the reverse complement.
AAAATGAACGGTTGGGGAATAGAGAATAAAAAATTGCAGTAAGAAATGGGATCATTTTAAAAAACATTTTTCAGGAGGACCATTCTGTTTGAAGAGGAATGTGAAGTATAGACCGGGCAAATAATCGGTACCTCGGCAATTTGGGGCACAACATCATCAGAGATCATAGCCTGATTCATTTGATGAAAGTCAAACGCATCCACATTATCTGTGGAAAGCCGAGATGCGTTTGTCTGTAATGACTCTCAGCTGTGCTGAAGGTCGGCTCTGATTATGGACTCTGGCTGCTGGGGAGGACACACCTCTCATGGAGTGACGAGCAGCTCGGGACTATTGTCCATTTTTGGATACCCCAGAAGGTCTATTAGGGTCCGGACACATCACAAAACATCGGTGTTGAGACGCAGAATAGGGGGGTTTTCGTGACCTTGATCTTATAGCTGATTCTTGTGTTGTTGGATGTGTGCCCTGATTGCATGCGTTGGTGAGGTGGTAAACAAAGATTGCCAGATGGTCACCCATCTAGGTTTCTGCCACCTTGCCTGCTGCTGCAGGCTACGCCTACTTGGATTACTTGCTGTTCACGTCGCTGATGTTGTTCCACGTGACATTTGGGGAACGTGAAGCTGAACGCAAACAGAATGTCTCCGTTGATCAATCAGCAAGGTCTCCAATTTCCTGCTTTTACTCTCTATGTGGGTGGGTGGAGGAAAGTGCTGAGTTTTGTTTTGTACCGGGGATCCAGGAGGGTGGCCACCAGTAACTGTTGTTCATTTTGATGGACCTTATGTGAGGATCTATGTTGGAGTAAAATGGGCATCCAAAACACTCATGTGAGAGATGGAGCATTGAGTTTACAAGCATCTGGGTCGTGGGAGGGACACTAGCTAAATGATCTTCCTCATCTTCCTCCTCGCCTGAAATTTTCGCGCAACTCTTTCCAAGGCAGGGACGTCGGGTAACATCGGTGTCTAGGAAATACCTCCTCCTCATCCGCTGCCTACGGCACAGCTTCTAACACCAGCCCTACTGACTTGCCTGAGATGATGCACCCTGAGAGCTGATGCGCACCTTGCACTAGCTACTGACCCCGAAACATGCCTAATGAAGGACCGATGAAATTGTGAAATGTCGGGCCTTGTGGATTTGACGGAAGTGCAAAAGGCCTCCGTGTCGCATCTGTGTCCGGTTTTTTTTTTATTTTTCTCATCTGTTGTTTCAGAGTTGTCCAACGATCGTTCCAGAACTAAGACACCACAATGCTCATGCTGACAAGGGGATTGTCCGCACTCCGACCATTTTGGTGGCTTCTTCAAAAACTGGCAAGGATGGTGCAGAGCTCTTTCACTGCCTCTTTACACTATCGGTGGCTCAACACACGAGTGTCCGCACCGCTGCTTGTCAGGCCATGTGTCACTTCGTACTGCGTAATGGCATTGCGCTGCTGCCACAATCGCTGGAGCATGTGGAGGTTGGAAATTCAGCGTGTTGCCACGTCAACTATGTTACGGTTGACGGGGAAGGCCGAGTGACGCTGCAACGCAGCCCTGCGGGACGAAGAGGGGTGCGAAACGGCGGAAGTCGAACTTAGACTTCGAGCCTTCCTCAGGCAGGCAGTTCCAGACCCGGATAGCTCTTTAGAAATTTCTGGACGACAAGGTTCATGACTGTGCCAGGCAAGGGATGTGCTCCAGCCTACCGATCTAAGGGTGCGGCCTTTCTACCGCGACTCTGTATTCTCGCCCCACGTCCTACTCCCGCCCAACGCACGTGTATGTGCTCTTGTGTCAAGCGCGTTTTTCAGGCGCGCATCCACACAGACTCGTGTGTTAGATAGAGGTTCTATGTTGCCCACTGTTGCAGCTCGACACTCACACAGACCCCCACCTCTGACCACCCTTTGACCTGTGTAGTGGACGGTCTCCAAGACAGATTAAATTTCAACACGCCGCCTCGATCCTGCCTCCCTTGGGCTCCGAGTTTTGTTTATGGATGCCACACGTGGACCTTGCGGGAAAAGAACACTGCACCATACCTGCGAGTTTTGTAAAGACTGTGCGTCCGAGCCTGAGAGGACACCGTCACCCCAGGGACATCCACCCAGCTCAACAGTGAGCTGTTACAGATGATATAGCGGCCTTGGCCGTGCTTATTAGTACATTGTGTCACGGGTGGTCAGATGGACTTTTCGGCCACAGATGCAGACAAAGCGCTTGAAATTTTTGATGACACGTGGGCTGGCAGGCAGGGACGCTTTTCTGGAAAGATAGCCTGCTCGCCATCTGGGTATAGGGGAGCTAGGCAAGGGGGGCCATGGACGTGGCGGAACCCATCTGTGTCCACAACGGAAAAGGCAAAATTTCCAAGGCCAAAAGCCGGGCAATGCCGACATCAGGCTTTTGCTTCTTTGGGATGGTTTTGGGTTTTAAAGTGTTTCTTCTGCTCCCAAACCTGGAAGACAGATGGTGGCTCTAGACTGGCAATGCTGTACGGCGTGAGGTCGTCAAACTGGCGGGAAGGGAGAAGGGTAGGATGGGTTTCTGTTGGTGCTGGTGGTTACTGGGGACACTGGAAAGGCCTGAAGCGGAGGCTGATCCCTGATCATGACTCTGAGAGACAGGGTTCAAGCTGAGGAACGCTGTGGTGGTGGCGGAGGAGGCAGAGACAGAGGCGAGGTGACAGTGGTTGGAGGGCCGGCGTCTAGGTCTGGCTTTTTTGGCAAGTGTTGCCTCAATTTAAACTATGCCTGATACGCTAGCTGATAGTGACTTAGTTATGTTGTGGTGGCATTTTAAACCACCTCACAGTTGTCTTGCCTCTACTTATGCGTTTAGGCAAAGGCGGCATATGAAATCGCTGGGTGGAACCAGAGGCTTGGTCTTAAGGATGAGCCCAGAGCTTGAGTGGTCCTGGACCTTTTAAGACTCGAGACTCGATAAGCGAGGAGCCGGGGGTTTGCGCTGACCGTCGGTGCGCGGAATCATCATCAGCGTTGACTTCGTTCTGCGACAGCCCTCTCCTATTTTGAGGCCGGAATCCCGTGTACTGACACTACCCATCGTCTCTTCCTCCTCGTCCAGTGATGATACGACGCTCGCTAAGCAAATTCTGCCTCGAAAAGTACTCACGTTGGTTCCGCAATGTCGTCCTCATTCTCATCAACATCAGGTGACTTGGTCGTCCTGTCATTCTGCATCCAGGAGCTGCAGGCTAAAGCAAGAGGAGACCTACAAGGCGTTTGCCGAACGCCCCGGGATTTTTGCCGATTGACTGGCTTCCTTCTACCTCCTCTGATGCATCAAGTAACCTGGGGTCTCAGAGCAGACAAAATCATCCTCTTTGGCCTCTTCGATCATTTTAATACATGCCTTCTGACCCCAACTGCAATTTTTGTCATCAAAGAGGTCTTCAGAAAAATGGATTTTCCACAGTGGTGGTACACGAAGGTTGACAATTTTAGGGCTGCTTCATGTTGGACGGATGCTGGTGATGCTGATGACGACATTTGTGGCCGTGGAATGGAGGACGAGGAGGTAAGCTCTGCTGGATTCAGGTTGCATTAACAATGAAGGACAGATTGGCGACGCTACTGTTCGTTTACTGAGATTCCAGGGCCCTGACCCAGCGATGACAAGGCACTGACGGATACTGCAACTGATGATCCGCTGGCATGCGTGTTGTCGCCAGCGCTGGAAAGGACACCTTTCTCTCGCTAACATTACCGTCCATGTCCTTACACCCCTCTGCTCGCTTACCCACCTGTAATTTACGCTCATGTTCAGAAATATACCAAATTTGACGAAGAGTATGGAAGAGTTTTGGAAAGTCTCACCTGATATTAAAAGACGGCAAATACACAGCTATTCTCAAATAATCCCTCAAAGTCAAACAAAATTGCTCTGCGATTCAAATTTAACTGCAAAGTAGATTTCAGTCAAGAGTCAACAATGTGGCCTCTGCGCGCCTCATAGTGAGAAAAAGAACACGTATCTGAAATATTTTCAGATAAATACGAGCGTATTTTTTGGAAACTATTGACAATTCACTGTGTGGTAAACTACACTAACTATGCTGGATTCCAATCATTTAACTGCAAGGTGGCTCTATCAACAAATCGACTGGATGGGCCAAAAGTTGCAGAAAAAAAACAACGTATTGTAATTGTCATTGGTAATAAAAAGGTATTTTTTTGGCAAACCCTATCTCTACAATATCCCCCCCCCCTCCCCCCCCCCTAATGAGGTAACTTACACAATTGCTGGTCTTCAAATTTAACATGCAAGGTGGCTGTAGAATGTCAACAAATTGGACTGGGCAAAAAGAGTGCAAAAAACATAGATCTGTAATGTATTCGGATAAATAAAAGGTATTTTTGCACGCGTATCTATTCACCTCGTGTGGTGACCTACAATAATGCTGCTGCGCATTCAAATTTACTGCAAAGTAGATCTATCAACAAAGACTGGCTGAGCGCCAAGTGAAAAAAAACACGGTATCTGTGAATGTATTCGGATAATAAAAGGTACTTTTTGTGCCAGGCACCTTATCATTCACCTGATGAGTGTCTACAAATCTTGTTGCAAGTAATTCACATTTAATAAGTGCTAGGTGCCTCAATGAACATGCTGATAGTGCACCAAAGTTCTCAAAAAACCACGTATCTGTAATGTATTTGGATAATAAAAGGTTATTTTTTGGCACCTATCAAAGTTCACCTGTGGTAAACTACACAATTGCTGGATCAAATTTAATCTGCAAGGTGGCTCTATCAAAAAATCTGGTACATGGGGCAATAAGTGCAAAAAACTACGTAATCTGTATGTATTCGGATATAAAAGGAGATGTTTGGCACCAATCATTCACCTGTGGTGATACAACATTGTATATTCTAATTTGTAACTGCCCTCTAGTAGATCTGAATCAACAAAAGGCATGGGCCTGCGCCACCTCTAATAAGATGAAATAAAACCGTATCTGAACATGTATTCGGATAATAACAAATAAGTTTAGTTTTTGGGAACCTATCAATTCATACTTGTGGTTGGTAGAACTATCTAAAACTGACTAAGTATTCACATTTAAGTGCAAGGTGCCTCACATGTAACAAAGCTGTAGTTGCACCAAAGTCAAAAAACCACGATATCTGTAATGTATCAGCGGATAATAAAGGTATTTTTTTTGACTCACCTATCAATTCACCTCTGTGGTAACTACACAATTGCTGGATTCAAATTTAACTGCAAGGCTGGGCTATCATCCAACAAATCTGGAAGCTTGGGCAAAGTGCAAAAAAACGTAATCTGTAATGTCATTCGGGATAACTACCGAGTATTTTTTGGCACCTAATCCAATTCACCTGTGGTGACTAAAAAATATGACAGTATTCTCATTTAAGTGCTAACGGTGCCTCAATGATAACAAGCTGGTAATGCACCACCAAAGTCAAATAACACGTAATCTGTTAATGTATTCGGTTAATAATAAGGGTATTTTTTCATGGCACCTACATCAAATTCACTGTTGTGGTAAACTTACAACAATTGCTGGATTCCAATTTAAACTGCAAGGTGGCCTCTATCAAACAAATCTGGACTGGGCAAAGTGCACAAACATACACGTATTTTAATGTAATTAGGAAAATAAAGGTTATTTGCTTTGGCAACCTATCAATTCACCTCTGTGGTGACTATAAAATATGCAGTATTCACATTTAAGTGCAAGGTGCTCTTTGAACAAAGCCTGGGTAGTGCACAAAAGGTCAAAGAAAACACGTATGTCTGTAATGTATTCGGATAATAAAAGGTATGTTTTGGACCTATCAATTCACTGTGGGTAACTACACACAATATTGCTTGGATTCAAAGGTTAAACCTGCAAGGTGGCATCTATCAACCAAATCTGGACTGGGCAAAAGTGCAAAAAAAACACGTATCTGTAATGTATCTCGGATAATAATTGGTATTTTTTGGCACTTATCAAATTCACCTGTGGTGACCTATAAAATTGCAGTATTCACATATAAGGGCACGGCTGCCCTCAATGAACCAAGCTGTAGTGCCACCATCTAGATGTCAAAAAACAGCATTTCTCGTAATGTATTCGGGTAAATAAAAGGTATTTTTTTGGCACCTATCAATTCACTGTGGTAACTGTACACAATTGAACTGGATTCAAAATTTTAACTGCAAGGTGGCTCTAACATAAAAATCTGGGAACTGGGCAAAAGTGGCTCAGAAAAAACACGCTTATCTGTAATGTCTTCGGATAATTAAAAGGATATTTTTTGGCACCTAATTCAATTCACCATGTGGGTAAACTACACAATTGCTGGATCAAATTTAACTGCAGGGTGCTCTATCAACACATCTGGAACAACTGGGCAAACCAACGTCTCAGCCAACCAGACCAAACACCCGCTCACAACTCTGTAATGTATTCGAGATAAACATGTTACAAGTATTTTTCACTGCTGCTCACAAACACCTATCTAATTCACTAGAAGGCTAGACTACACAAAACTTCGCCTGTATTCAAATTTTAACTGCCATAAAGTTGATCACTCACTCATTCCAACGACCCCCCAAAAGCTGAGCCGGCGCTCTCATCAAAGCTGACAAAACAAACACGTTATCTGAAAATGTATTGGATAATAAAAGGTATTTTTTGGGCTCTAATCATTACCTGTAGGTGTCCTAAAAAATTGCAGAGATTCATCATTAAGTGCAAGTTGCCTAAACAGAGAAACAAAGCTTTCTGTATATGCACCAAAGTAAAAAAACACCGTATCTGTGATATGTATTTCGATAATAACCAGGCATAAGATTCAAGTTTGTTTTTATGGTTCATCTGCTCAGGTATATAAAGAGGTGACCAAGACTGCATATGGGGGTTTACGAAGATGCATAAGGAGATGCCACAGACATAACAAAGGATTACAGCAAGAGATGCTGATGCACTATTGTGACCGCCATGTCGGCGCACACAGTGTTGTTCGATGTGTCTACGCCAGTGTAGATCCATGTCTGCTCCAAGCAGAACCGCCCCCACGATTTGACATCACGGCATCGGATAACACCAAATGGGAGGGGGGGCTGCTGACTGTCTGCACACCTTCCCAAGGTCATTATCATCACAGAGATGGAGACATACCTTATTTTTTATCAACCAGGTAGTTGAAGGGCACAATAATCACCTGCACTAGTCCTGCATATACAATCATGTTGTTTTACAGTCTATGAAGATATAAGAAGAAAGGACATATGACTCCTTCTACAGACATAAAACGAAGAGAGCTTTACACAAGGGAACTAGCTGGTTTAGATATGTTTTTTTTTTATTTTTTGTTTTCAGCCTATAACCACGTGGCCAATGTTGTTTTCTGCACTTCTTAGCAACATGAATTAAAGGGCCCTGGACCAAGATTAGGATACCAGATGACATGATAGAAGGGGAAAGAAGTAGCGGGCCTACCTGTCTCCGGGCTGGGAAAGCCACAAAATACAAAGGGGGGGGGGGGTCACTCGCATAAAGAGTGGCTATAGCCAAACCAAAAAGAAGACATCACATCCTTTTCCTCCACCAAGAACTTTTGGCAGGCACAGAGTGATTTTAGTGAGGCGAGGATAAATACAATGTGAAAACAAACTCGAGTGCGTCAGAGAGTGTAATAATGTTTTGGGGGGAGTGTGAGGGGAAAATATATTTTTTCTAATGCTTTGTACATGAAGTTTCGTGCGTTGCAAACAACCTCTTGAATATATCACAATATAAGCTTAGGCTGTACACAGCGAGATACTCAAAGTTGGCGCCCCCCGCTTCTGAACACCACTCTCCCACTATGTGCCAGCATGACCTGGTGGAAACCATGACCATTCTGGGAGAACCAATCAATTGTGCTCACATATTCCGAGATAGGAATTTGCAAGAAACAAAGGAATTAACCACGCCTTGAAGCTCAGTTTGTAAAATACAATGTATTTGTAATAAAAGTCATTCATTCTGGCTGCTTCACACTGAGAAGGAATCCATACCAAGCTCTCTGTGACTGGTGTATAAAGATTTCTTACATGCCGGCAATCAGTGGTTCAATTTGGGACAGACAGTAGTCCACACAGAGTACCCTGATAACCACAACATCAACTTCGCCTCCCGACCGGATCATTTAGACACCAGATATCAAGTAGGTCTGCCTGTCGGATGTTGGCCGAGCTCGCTGTCAGTGCGCACTCAACTTTGCCGCAGACCACAGATCGTACATTGGTCTGATCGGGGTTTTCAAACGCGCCGCGTCCCCGCCCCAGGAAACGCCCACACGTGCAACAACCGCGCCCATTAACGGCCCTTCATTGTTGCAGGCGCATCCGAATTGGCGAAGGCTGCGACCTAAAATCGACTCCCTGCGTTCTCCGACAGGGATTCGGGAACGGTAAGGCGCAGGATGCGCCATGAAAAGAAATCGGGCAAAAAATCGCGTTCATACATTCATCCGTAACAATGTTGTTATCTGTATTTTATAGGGTTATACGCATTCAGGCAATACCAATCATGTATGGTCTCGTTATGTTGGTACTGTAAAAATTTCCAAAATTTTTATTACTGAAAAATTAGTGCCATGTGCGCCTTTTTTTGTAGCGACCAAGAGCTTGCAGTTATGTATAACAACTACAGACATCAAGTGCGAGGCGAGCATTTTTTGCGGGCTCTAGTGTACTTGTGTATTGCTAGCAGGTTGGAATGCATGTAACTTTTTTCTGCACGTTTTATTCCAATTTTTTACTTGCAACGAGATAAAATGTTCCTAAAACGCAATTTTGGGGCATTTGGAATTTGTTTTCTTCTACGGATGAGGTTAAGCGTATGGGTTAAATTGATGTTTATATTTTCTGTACTAGAGATCGGACTTTTTCGGACGCGTCCAATACCAATTTTGTGTAACTTTTTTTATTATTGTTACTTTTTTTTATTTGTAAGAAATGGCGGGAAAAGGGGGGGTGATTTGAACTTTTAATAATTTTTGTACTTTAAACTTTATTCTTCAGTTTTGTTTTACTTTAAAATTGAGTCCCCCTATCGGCGCTTCACACTAGGGGGCACACAAACAGCGATCGTGATTACAGCTAATGCATTGTATAGACAATGACAATTAGGCATGTACCCAAGATGGCGGTTTCCATCATACTCCTGCACCTATGGCAAAACAAGGCTTCCGGCTGCCACGTTAGCCGATTGGGACTCAGCGACCTCACTGCTGATGTCCCGATCGGACTGAATGGTGCGCGACACCATTTTTCATTCATTTAGATGCCGCGGCCATCTTTGCTGCAGCGTATAAGGGGTTAAACAGCGCAGGCGGGCGACGCCGCGCCCCCTCAGCGCTGAAACTGACGGGTGTTAGCTGTAATAAGCCGCTAACACCCGGCGGCTGTGATACTACAGCATCTTACAGAATAAGGGGCACAGTGCTGGAGAACAGCAGCGTCTGTCACTACTAGCTTGTTCTGCCCTCAGCAAGGGCGCGGCATAACAATGTGACAGGTTCTCTTAAAGATACTTGCTCTCTGTTCTCGTATCTTTCTGTAAACTACAGAAAATATAGAATGTTAGGAAATGGAATCCGTATTGTTTATTTGCTACACACCACTAGATTGAAGTTTAAAATTAAGGTTGGTCGGAAAAAAAACTAAGGAATAAGGTAGGACACGCCACTCCCTATGACATAGCTGTGGCTGGGCTAGAGGAAATGTAGATTTGCACAGCATAGTTTGTTTGACACAAACAGGTGATGTACTTGCTCTGTCCCGGTGTGGTAACTGTGAATGTTAGTTTAATATATAATAATATAATAATAATATATAATAATATTATAACAATAGTAACTACATAGAATAACAAGCTAGTGCCTTGAAAGTAATTAGTATGTGTACTATGGTGTTAATCTTGCCCTTCCGTAATTAATGTAATCCCTCTGATAATGAATCACTGTCCAAGCTTGCCGGCCCCATAGACATCCATTATCCACGGCGCGTATCCCACCGGGATAATGTGCATGGTCGGGACGGAATCCATAGTGACTATATGAGTAACTGTGATAACCATAATGCCTAGAGGACGGATTTAGATCCCGTATTGGCAGTGCATGATGACGGGCTGAAATCCGTAATCAGAATTCAGCCGTGCCGCATCGTGAAACAATCGCCCCTGATAGGGTACGTCCAGAGAAAGAAGCAAATACTGTCGGATTATCCGACAGTATCCCTTGATGACTGTCTTATTGCGGCCGTTCCTTACGGCCGCATGGGGACGGCTTTTTCTCTGCATTACGGAGAAAAGCCCTTCCCCTTTGCATAGGACATGAAAAAAACATTTTTCTATGTTTTTTCGGGGACCCCCGGGCGGCAAAAAAAAACCGTCCCCCGCAAAATGCTGCATTTTTTTTTCCTTTAAGGGTAAAATGTTAAAAGCTGTCCCCCGGGTTTAAACAGACGGTTTTAAAAAATTAAAAAAAACCCGCTATAAAACGGTTTAAAAAATCTGTCCCGTGAGGAAAAACCCCTTAAGTAATTTTCTTAGCAACAGTGCATTTCTTCAACTGATTTTAAAATTAAATACTGAATATTCACAGGAAGTTATACTATACAAATGCTTGGTATTTAACCCACATCTCTTATTTACTGTAAGCCAAAATGTGTAATTTTTTTTTTTAACTTTTCTGTACACAGAGGATTCTTGTTAGTTGTCTTTTTCATTAAGGTTCTCTTAAAGGGGGTTGTCCATGTCCTGAAAAAAATAATATTATTGTCCTGGTGCCCCATTGAAAAAAATAAATAAAACTATACTAGCCTTACTAAAATTTCCCTTTGGGTTTCCGGGGGTTAGCTTCACCTGGGCCTTCCCGTTGAATTTGTTAATTTTTCCAAATCCGGCAAATCAAACTAGAGGCCCCTTTAAATGGCGGGGGCAGTCACTTTCCTTTTTCTTACATCACGTTAGGGCAGTCCCCACCGGGAAGTTTGCTGCCAGTTTTTCAGCGGTTTTTTCAGTTTTTGAAAACCGGCTCGAAAAAACTTGGCCGAAACCCAACACAACGGGCTTCCCATGGAAAACCCGTTTTAGCAGTCCCCCCAACCCCGGGTTTTCCCCCCGGCGGTTTTTTCAAAACCCCGCCCGGCTGCCCCAAAAAACAATTCCCACATAAACCCTCTTTTCCTTCCCGGTTTTTTCCGGGGCGGCATATAAGCATGGAATTGGAAAAGGGGGGGGATTTTTTTCTTGGGCATTGTGGAAAAATTTTTTTCCCCCCCCACTCCCCTCCCTCCTCAGGGGGAAACCAACCCGGTTTTTGCCCAAATTTCATACTTGCCCCTTTTCCCAAATTGGGGATCAAGGGGGTTCGGAGGTGGGGGTTTGCGTAGGGTTTTCCACCCCCCAAAAAAATTTTCATGGCCATGCCCCTTTTTGTACCCTTAACTGTGTAACGGCTCTGGGAGGGGTTTTGGTAGGGCCCATTCACATAAAGAACAGCTGGAGAAAAAAGCTAAGGGTATGCCCCGAACCTAAACCATTACACTAAAAAGCCCAAAATTTTCCCATACATTTAAACACAATGGTAAAAAACCCGTGACACAGGCCCCTGCAGGGCATTTAGAACTATAGTGCAGTTACGCCTAGGCACTTACCTCAGACATCTTCTATAATTTGATTTTTTTCTTTATCCCTTTTTCTTCTCCAACCTGTCCAAACCTCAATAATAAGTTCTCCAGGCCACGACTCTCAGGAGTGTGCTCACCTCTGTTACAAACCCACAAAGGGGTGAAAAGGTGCAGGGGGAAAAAGGGGTTATAGGGTTTATAGATTTGGGTGTTTGGTGCAGGTGAGAGGGAAAATGGGGGTTTTTAGGAGGGAGGTTATGGGGGTGATAGGTAGAGGTAAGGATATTTGGGGGGAATTTGGGGAAGAGGGTTTTGGGGTGATGGAGGTTGTATTTTTTGTTTGGGCCCCTAGAATGCATAACATAAAAATTGGGAGTGATGGGGGGAGGAGGAGTTTCAGACACAGGGTTACAATTCTATTGGGGGGACATAAAACCACCCCCGGAGATTGTACCACAGCGGTGGTCTGTACTCCCCTCCCCCCCCCCCCCAGAATCATATTGTACAAAGGGTGAAAAATCCATACCCTTTCACCCCCAAAAAAGACCAAACCAAAAGGGAATGGTCTTCAGGTTTATTTCAGTAAAGATGGAGATTATTTCAGTATGTTTATACAGGTTTTCCCCCCTTTTGGGGCTATGTCGGGTTTATATTGTTTGTCAGACCCCAATTGGATTTGATTTTTTTTAAAATAAAAATGGTGAAAGGGGGTCTTGTGTCTGTTTTTTTGGTTCCTTTTTTTAATTTCCCTTTTTTATTTTTGAGTATCTGACAAAGACACCAAACTAATTTAGGGTTGGTGTCCCGCCAAACAGTAATTCTTGCTCCACCAAAAACTAAAAACCCAAATCGGGGGTCACCTATTACCCCCAGAAACCCAAACCCCCAATGGGGCCTTAAACCCGGGAACCCAGGGGCAGACCCCCCTAAAGTGATGGTTCGATTCTGGGAAGGGGATTTGGAGGTCGGTATTTTTTAGAGTGAAGGGAAAAAAGAAACCCGTGTTTATGGACCCTTCCCATTCCCGGGAAATATCAGGCTGGAGCTGTCGGGGTTTTTTTCTTGACTTTGTTATGGGAAAAGGGGGGATCCCCCCTTTGTTTATTAAAAAAAAAAAAAAATTTTTATTTTTGAGAATCTTTAAAATGGGGGAAATCCTATAATTTTCAGTGGATGCCCAGGTTTTGATTCTCATTTTAAATTTAAAAAAATTTTTCAGAAAAAAAAAAATTGGGGGGCCGCCCCCATTTTCCCTAACCAGTCAAAGATAAAACCGACTTGCGCAGCCTGAAAATTAACTGGGAAGAAAACCAATTTACATGGGCCCTTCGCAAATTTTAAAAAATACCAGCCGCAGCTGCTCCAGAAATTTGGGCCCAAAAATTAGGGTTACTTCTGTCCCTTTTTTCCCCGGGTCTTCCCAAAATACCCCCCGGGATTTGGGGTTTCTGGGGTAAAAGTGTCACGGGGGTCATGTCAGCCCTTGGGCAACAAGAAAAGCATTGGTTGGGGTGACCAAAACCCGAGTATGTAATTTAAGAGGCTTTTGTCAGGCACCTTCCACTATCATCACTGGAATTAAAATTGGGAAAAAAAAAAACAAAACCCCCTTGCACGGAAAAAAAAAAAAAAAAATTTTTTAAATAAACACTCCCCGACATCAGCTCTCTTTAATCATTTTATTTTAAAAAAAATTTTCTTTCCCAAGGTTTCCAGTTACAGATTTTTTTCAGGCCGAAAAAAAGACATAAAGTTTCCCTCCAGTTTAGCCCAATTTGCTAAAGGTTGCCCGGGAAATGTTAAAGTGTTGATCCAAAGGGAAGGAAAAAAAAAACCCTGAGGTAGAAACCCAAATTTTCCCCCAAATTTTTAAAGGGAAAAAATTTTCCCCTTTCCGACTCCAATCTGGGAAACAGAATAAAACCCTGGATCAAGACCCCTCCCAAAAATCCCAGTCCCCTATTTACTTTTTTAATTACATATAAAATGTATCCAGACCCCTTTTCCAGGACTCCTGGGCACTTTGAAACTTGTTATATTTTTACTAGTGATAGCGATTACGTCACTTCGTCATGGGTCGATAGTCGATATCGCCAATTATCAAGACGATTTTGAAGTCGATGTAGATTTCGCCGATGACCATTAAAGTCTTTGGGAGGGAACAACACCCTTTATTCTTTCACCCAAAAAAGGGTGGAAAGCTGGAAATTTAAAATCCACAACAGTCAAATGGGGCAAATATAGTGCTAATTTGGGGAACACATTAGGTTAAAAAGTCACAGAAAAAAAAATCACACCCATTTACTATCCCCATCTTGCCCACAGCAGACCCCTTTAAACCGCATCACCCCCAAAAATTAAAAAATGCCAGAAGGCATATTTTTGAACCCTCATTTTTTCTTGAACTGGACATTGACTGTACGCTGGAAGCCAAATGTCCCCAAACCCATCTGACCCCAGATTAAAAAGTTCCGGAAAAAGGATCTTTTAACCAAATTTTAGTTGAATGGGCTAGACTATTCCCGTCCGGGGGACGATAAACCCCAAAACCCGCAGCCCCCAGATTTAAAAAGTTCCGAAAAAAGGAGTTTTCAAAAAAACATTTTAGTTGAACTGGACATTGATATACCTGTCTGGGCCCCAGCATACCCTTAAACCTGTTGACCCCCAGATTTAAAAGTGCCTGAAAAAGGAGTTTTGAACCACCTTTTAGTTGAAATGGCTTGACATCCCGTTTTGTACCACGTATACCATTAAAACCCCTCTGACCCAAATATTAAAAATTTCCGAAAAAGGGGCTTTGAACCACCATTTTAGTTGAACTGGACATTGACTATACCTGTTTGTACCACAGTATGACCATTAAATCTGTTGACCCCAAATTAAAAAGTGCCGGAAAAAAGGGGGTCTTTCAACCACCCGTTTAGTTGAATGGGGAAAAGACTATCCTGTCCTGGGCCCCAAAACATGGCCCCAAACCTGCATGAACCCCCAGATTTAAAAAGTGCCTGAAAAAGGAGCTTTCACCATATTTTTGTTGAAAATGGGGCATTGACTTTTTGCCGGGCCACAGCTGACCTTAAAAACCCATCCGACCCACAATTAAAAAAGTCCCCGAAAGGGTCTTTGAACAAACCCTTTTAGTTGAACTGGACATTGACTATATGCATGAGCCCCAAGCCTGCATGACCCACAAATTAAAAAGGGGCCCGAAAAAGGGGTTTCAACCTTTTATTTTAGTTGAAAGGACATTACTATACCCGTTCTGTACCCCAGCAGACCATTAAATTGTCTGACCCCAGATTAAAAGTGCCGGAAAAGGGGTCTTTGAACCCCCATTTTTTTTGAACTGGACTTGAATATACCCGTTCTTACCCCCAGTATGACCATTAAAACCCGTCTGCCCCCCGATTAAAAAGTGCCGGGGAAAAAAAAGTTTTCAACCCCCATTTTTGTTTAAAAATGGACATTTGATATATCTGTCCTGGGCCACAGCATGGCCCCAAAAACCCGTTGACCCACAGATTTAAAAAAGTCCTGAAAGGAGTCTTTGAACCACCCTTTTGTTGAACTGACATTGATATATGAAATGAGCCCCAAGCCCCATGACCCCAAATTAAAAAGGGGCCAGAAAAAGGATATTTCAACCACCATTTTAGTTTAACTGGAATTGACTATCCTGTTCTTAACGCATGACATTAAAAACTGTCTGACCCCCGATTAAAAAATTTTCCGGGAAAAAAAAAAGGAGTCTTTGAACCCCCATTTTATTTGGGAACTGGCATTGACTATACGTTCTTTACCCAGTAGGGCCCAAATTTAAAACCCTGTCTAAACCCACGTTTAAAAAAAGTCCCGGGAAAAAAGGAGTTTTCAACCCCCAAATTTTAGTTGAACTGGACTTTGGGACTATATCTGCCCTGGGCCACGCATGAGAAAAAAAACCTGTTGACCCCGTTTTAAAAAATTTCCCTAAAAAAGGAGTTTTGAACCACCATTTTATTTTGAATGGACTTTGGGACTATTTTGCGGGCCCCCAAAAGCCTGCATGACCCAAAATTTTAAAAAGGGCCAGAAAAGGGGAGTATTTAAACCCCTTTTTAGTTAAAATGGACTTTGGGATTTACCTGTTTTTCCACAGCATGGACCTTTAAAATTCTGTTTGACCCACGGGTTTAAAAAGGGGGGGGGAAAAAGGAGTCTTTAAACCCCAACCATTTTAGTTAAACGGGGACATTGAAATACACTGTTTGTACCACAGTATGACAATTAAACCCAATCGGGGCCCACAAAATTAAAAAAGTCCCGGAAAAAGGAGTTTTTTTAAACCACCTTTTTAGTTAAAACGGGACTTTGGGGATTATCCCTGTTTTTTGTACCACAATATAAACATTAAATCTGTCTAAACCCAGAGTTTAAAAAAATTTCCCGGAAAAAAGTTTTAAACCCACCATTTTGGGTTAAAAGGACATTGCTATATCTGTCCTGGGGAAACCTACTTTTTGTTCAAGTCTTCCTGTTACCTCCCTTGTAAAATTCAGAGGAATATTTGTATGAGCTATTTTGTGCATGCCGTTTTTTAGTGGTTTAATTCTTGGGAAAAAAAATTTTTTAAAATAAGATGGGAAATTTCCCAAACCCCAAACTCCTTTTTTTTAAAAGTATTTTAAATTTGGGGTTTTCTCATTTCAGCAGCGGTCCCCAACCTTTTTTTACCAGGGACCGGTTTTTTCCAGACAATTTCAATTTTTTCCCCGGCCCAGTGGGGGGGAGTTATTTGGGGGGGTTATTAGGGGGGGGGTTATGAACGGGGTTGGTTTGGGGTTTTGAATCCACACAAAGAAAACCCCCCCCAAATTAAAAAGTTTTTCTGTGTCTTTTTAGGGGGTGTAGTATGGGGAAAAAAGATTTTTATTAAAAAGCAATGATTGTCCGCCCCTTTAGTCAGTATTATATTTAATTTCTGATCCACGAGCTGACAGTCAGGGCTGCAGTAAAATTGATCAGCATTTAAAATTATAGATAATATAAAATAGTAAACAGCTCCTCATTATAGGATAAAATGCCCCCCCGTAGTAATGATAATAAAATACTTAACCCCCCCCCCAGTTTTAAAAATAATAATAATAATAAAAATAATAATTTAAAAATCTTTTTATAAAAAGCCAACATATTCCGCAAACACCCTTTACAATTTGGAGGGTGTAGGTACAGGGCAAAAAAAAATACATTGCACCTGAAAAAACTACTTAAAGATAAGACACAAGGTGAGAGGGCCCCGCTCGAAGAGCTTACAACTATTAGGGTGTACGGGGGATTCGAAGGGTTAAGAAGTGCTAGATTTACAATGGTCCAGCCTTTTGACCCTAAAATTTTGGGGGTTTTTATACGTAGAATTGGATGGGAAACCCGCCACCCAAACAGTACTCTATTTAATGATGATAAATACATGCCCCCTCCAGTAATGGTAGATAAATACATGCCCCCTCCGCAATGGGT
>JAODAL010036761.1:0-41258 GCA_025379985.1 Phyllomedusa bahiana | reverse complement strand
TTTAAAAGGGTGTTCCCATCATAGACTTTGAAGGAATATCGCCAGGATATGCCATCAAAGTCTGATGGGTGCAGGTTCCACCTTTGGGACTTTCATCTACCTCATGAACAGGCCCCCAAAAGTTTTGGTTCCATTCTGTTCTATAGGAGTTTCCAAAACAGAGGAGAATAATGTTTGGCTGTACACAAAACTGTCATAGAACAAAATGGAGAGACATGTACAAGCGACTGGCTCTCCATTCTGAGCTGAAACTTTCAAAGGCCTGTTCTCGAGATAGATGTAGGTTCAAGAGGTGGTCCCCATACGTATAACACTTTGATATCTTATTTTACTGGTATACCATCAAAGTCTATGGTGATGACTTTGCTGAGACAAGGTTGGACTCCTCTCATGTTAACCTTCAGGATTTTACTCTATTTAGGAAGGACAGGGCAAACAGGAAGGGATGAGGAGTGTGACTGTATGTAAGGAGTGATATGAAGGCAAGTGTGAAAAAGGCAATAGCGAGTGAAGATGTGAAAACTTTGTGGGTGGAAAACAAGGGGGATTTACACAGGAACATTTTATTTTGGTGTAATCTTTAGACCTACCAACATCAGGAGATGGAGGGTAAGCTGCATAAACAAATGGAGTGGGCAACATAGTCGGGTAAAGTGGTGATAATGGCCGACTTCAATTACCAAAATATTGACTGGGGTCACGGTTTTGCTTCTAATTCTAAGGGAATGATGTTTCTCAACCTGTAAAAGGGTAATTTTATGGACCAGCTCATAGAAGATCCCACTAGAAGTAATGCTCTTTTGGAACTTGTAATTACTAATAAAGCAGAACTTGTTGGAGCAGTCACTGTTTCTGAAAACCTTGGTAACAATTGCTGACTGCATCTTTCCCATCTTTATTTTGAGTGCCCAAAAGTTTATTGTTCCAGTTGTGGGGGGACCGTCAGTGGACAAGACACTGTTAGGAAATCTGCTCTAAAAAGAAATTGCTTTGATATACTGGTTTCTTGTTGAAAATCTGATTCCGTGCCCAAAAGTTCTTTGCTCCAGTTTTGGGGGTACAGCTAGTGCACAAGACACCGTTAGGAAATCTGCTTTAAAAAGAAATTGCTTTAAAATACTGGTTTCTTTCTGTAAATTTGATTTTGTGCCCAAAAGTTTATTGTTCCAGTTTTGGGGGGACAGCTAGTGCACAAGACACCATTAGGAAATCTGCTCTAAAAAGAAATTGCTTTGATATTCTGGTTTGTTTTGAAAATCTGATTTTGTGCCCGAAAGTTCATTGCTCCAGTTTTGGGATTAGAGTTGTTTCATAAGAAACAAATCTTTACCTTTTTAATATTTCACTTCTTGAACATAGAGAGAACTAGAGGAGGTAAGCGAGCAAAGATGGGTGTAGGACGTGGAGCTAGAGGTATGAGAACAGTCACTCCTTCCAGTGTTCCTGACAACACACAAGCGAGCATGTCCTCAGTCACAGGACTGTTAGATGGGCGAATTTCTCAAAAATTCGATTAGCCGACTTCGCCAAATTTTCCGTCAAAATTAGTTTCGACCTGAATTACTTCGGGACGAATCGCATTAAAAAACAGCTATTGCCAGGCTTCACAGAGCCTGCAGGGTGCTGTAGACAATGTGCCATGCTTAAATATGAATAGGGAGCTTGGTTTGGTCTTCATACAATGCTGTGTTTTAGTATGACACGCACATGACTGCCGCCGCTCTTAGAATCGCTTCACTCTTCAATTTCCTGGGCACTTACACGGGCAAAACTGACCAAAGAACTGAAGCGGGAATGCAGCCTGATAAAGTCCTGGCAGCACCAGCTGTATAAAAACAAGCTGAGGGCTAAGATCCTAGGATAGCATCAAAGAACACAGTAGTAGGTTACTGGAGCTGCAACAGATCGCAGCACAGTAAGGGGACGATGGCAATAGCCATGCCAGGGAGCGGAATCTAAGTAGGTCCCGTTTTTCACCAGAGCCCGCCGCAAAGCGGTATGGACTTGCTGCGGCGGGAGTCTATCAGGTCATTACCCCTGATGTGACTTGCTTGCGGTGGCAGCCGAGGTGTAGAGAGGTACAAAATCATAAGGCAAACTCGGAGTCGGGGACAAGTGTAAGGTCAGGACAGCCGGCAAGGATCGTGGTCAAGGGAGGGAGGCAAGAGGTACGATACACGGATATGACAGACGAGGCTCAAGAAGGAGGTGGAGGCGGTTTTTACTTTCTGTAATTTTGAATAAAGATTCACATTCTTCATACTAAAGAGGCTCATCCAAAGCTAGTTTTGCGGCATTTGCTTTTGCTTCACCATTCCAGTGTTGTACTAAATTCCATCACTAATGGCACCGAATGCAAAATAAGCTCCTAAAACATTCCCTGTAGTTAGGGTCTCCCTCAGTTCAAGTACGCCGCATTTCAACACATTGGTGTCACGCAGAAACTGGATTCAAACTATCACGTTTATACTTATATAATATATTATATTATATAATAAATAATAATAATAATCTTTATTTATATAGTGCCAACATATTCCGCAGCACTTTACAATGTAGAGGGTATAATTACAGACAAAAGACAGACATTACACAGTGAGAGCTACTTGCAGATGAGACACAGGTGTGAGGGCCCTGCTCGCAAGAGTTTACAATCTATGAGGGTGCCTGGGGGAAACAAAGGGGGAGAAGTGTTAAGTTTACAATGGTCCAGCCTTTTTTCATAAATATGAGGTGGTTTACAAAAAAAAAAAATTGTGTGAACCTGCCCCCATGACAATGCATCTATATACAGATAAGTGCCTGTGATTGCCCTAGTGTAGGGAGTAACAGAAATGTGTGTGATAGAAGGTGTGGGTTAGCACTTAGGGGTTTTGGTAGGCCTGCCTAAGAAGATGTATTTTCAGGACATTCTTAAAACTGCGAAGGCTGGGGTTGTGCCTGATGGTACGTTGTAGGATGTTCCAGAGAACGGGTGCAGCACGTGCAAAATCTTGAAGACGGTCATGGGAGGTTCGGATTATTGTGGTCTGTAGTTTGATGTCTGTAGCTGAGCGGAGAGAGCGGGCAGGGTGGTAGACAGAGATAAGGGAGGAGATGTAGGGGGGGTGCAGCGCTGTGGAGAGCTTTATGGGTGAAGTGATTAGTTTATGCTGTATTCTGTACTGGATGGGCAACCAGTGCAGTGACTGACACAGGGTAGAGGCATCAGTATAGCGGCTGGAGAGAAAGACAAGCCTGGCTGCTGCATTCAGGACAGATTGAAGAGGGAGAGTTTGCAGAGTGGAGACCGATAAGTCAGGGAGTTGCAGTAATCAAGACGAGAAAGAATAAGAGCGACAATGAGGGTTTGAGTTGTTTCAATAGTGAGAAAAGGACGGATTCTGGCAATGTTCTTGAGGTGCAGGTGACAGGAGTGGGCAAGGGATTGGATATAGGGGGTGAAGGACATATTAGAGTCTAGAATAACCCCAAGACAGCGGGCCTGCTGCCTAGGTGTTATGGTGGTGCTACACACTGAGAGAGAAATAGCAGATGGCGGTTGGTTAGTAGATGGGGGAAAAACAAGACGTTCAGTTTTAGTGAGGTTTAGTTGGAGATAGAGAGAGGACATGATGTCAAAGACAGCGGACGGACAGTCACTGGTGTTTTGTAGCAGGGCGGGAGTGAGGTCTTGGGAAGAGGTGTATAATTGGGTGTCATCAGCATAGAGATGGTACTGGAAGCCAAATTTACTGATGGTTTGGCCAATAGGGGCTGTATATATTGAGAAGAGGAGTGGACCAAGAACTGAGAAGAAGTAGAACCTGCAAATGAGACACCGAAGAAGCGATCAAAGAAGTAGGAAGAGAACTAAGAGAGAGCGGTGTCCTGGATGCCAATAGCACGGAGCATGCTGAGGAGATAGATGGTGATCAACAGTGTCAAATGCTGCAGAGAGATCCAGCAGAACCAACAACGAGTATTTACCCTGAGATTTAGCATTGTCGAGATCGTTAGAGACTTTATTTAGCACAGTTTCTGTGCAGTGTAAAGTGCGGAAACCTGATTGCAAAGGATCGAGAAGAGAATTATCAGAGAGATAGCGGATTAAACGGGAGTAGACCAAGCGTTCCAGGAGTTTAGAGATGAAGGGCAGGTTAGAGACTGGTCGGTAGTTGGCAGGGCAGGACGGTTTCAGAGTGGGCTTTTTTAGTAAAGGGGTGATAGTAGCCTGTTTAAAGGAGGATGGGAAGATACCAGAGAGAGAGAGGTTGAAGATTGCAGTAATGTGAGAGAGGATAGCTGAAGAAATATACTGGACAAGGTGGGAGGGAATGGGGTTACTAGAGCAGGTGGTGGGACGAGCAGACCAGAGAAGCCTGGATGTTTCTTCTTCTGTCGTTGGGTCAAGAGCTGAAAGCAGACTAAAGGATACTTCATAATAAACAGCGTTGGAACTTTTTAGGTATTAATGAAGAAGCTGATGGAGGTAGAATTTCCTTGGCAAAAATGGTTTCGGAACATTAGCAAACTGACTACGGAGGATTTCTCTATAGTACTTGAGTTAGTCCCCCCTCTCAGCAGCTGGAAAAAAGGCTCCCATATTTGGAGCCGTAGCGAGGGTCCAAGAGGGTGGAGAGCCAGAAGTCATCCCCTGCCGAATGGTGACTATTCGGCTGTCACTAGCCAGGCAAATCAGCATGCTGCGGGCCATGTGCACAAGTGCTTTTGAGGGACTCCCTGCCTCCATCTCCACTGTATACTGCCAAGGTGCTTGGTGGTGCTTGGGGGACAGTGGCACAATGACAAAGTGTGGAGGTCACGGTAGCAGCCACGGCAGCAGCATGAGGTCAGACATTGGCACAATGACAGAGTGTGGAGGTCACGGCAGCAGCCAGAGCAGCAGCATGAGGTCAGACAGTGGCACAATGACAAAGTGTGGAGGTGACGGCAACAACAGCAGCAGCAGCATGAGGTTAGACAGCGGCACACAGAGCGTGGAGGTGGCATAAACAGGAGTAGGTCACAGAGTGGCACAATGACAGAGTGTGGAGGTCACGGCAGCAGCCACAGCAGCAGCATGAGGTCAGAGAGTGGCATAATGACATGGTGTGGAGGTGACCGCAGCAGCAACAACAGCAGCAGCAGCATGAGGTCAGACAGTGGCACAATGACAGAGTGTGGAGGTCACGGCAGCAGCCACAGCAGCAGCATGAGGTCAGACAGTGGCACAATGACAGAGTGTGGAGGTCACGGCAGCAGCCACAGCAGCAGCATGAGGTCAGACAGTGGCACAATGACACAGTGTGTAGGTCACAGCATCATCCTCAGCAGCAGCATGAGGTCAGACAGTGGTACAATGACAGAGTGTGTAGGTCACGGCAGCAGCCACAGCAGCAGCATGAGGTCAGACAGTGGCACAATGACAGAGTGTGGAGGTCACGGCAGCAGCCTCAGCAGCAGCATGAGGTCAGACAGTGGAACAATGACACAGTGTGAGATCACAGCACCAGCAGCAGCAGCATGAGGTCATAGAGTGGCACAAAGACAGAGTGTGGAGGTGGGTGGCAATACCAGTCCCTGTTAAAGATGGTGGTAGGCAGATGGAGAAACTGGCAGCAGATGTGTGGCATCAGGCGGGTGGCGGCATCAGAATAGTGGCTAAGGCAGGTAGATTGAATCCAGACTCATTTCTCAAAGTTTTTTGGTGTCCAAGTAGGCCACCACTTGTCGGTTCAGGGTCTGCTCCAGGTCCTGCTGCTGCTGGCGAGTGCCCTCCTCACTAGGCGGGTGAAGGAAGCTGCTCATCAGCGACTCCAGACTTAGGTTGCTGCTGATGGAGCTGGTACTACTCCTAGCCCCCCTCCCACCTTCCCACAGCAGCCGTGGCAGTGGTACGTGAGTGCTGAGGAACCCCCCGCTCAGACCTGTCAGAAGATGGACCATGCTGCACATAGGCAGCCGCCAACTGACAAAGGAGGATTTCTCTATAGTATTTGAGTTTGTCCTCCCTCTCAGCAGCTGGAATAAAGGCTCACATTTTGGACCGGCAGCGAAGGTCCAAGAGGGTGGAGAGCTAGAAGTCATCCCTCTGCCGGATGGTGACTATTCGGCTGTCACTAGCCAGGCAAATCAGCATGCTGTGGGCCATGTGCGCAAGTGATTCTGAGGGATTTCCTGCCTCCATCTCCACTGTATACTGCCACGGTGCTTGCGGATCATCTGCCTCGTCTTCCTCATCTCCATCTACCTCCTCCAGCTGCTCCTGCTCCTCCGCTCCTGTCACCTGGGTAGAAAATCCACTCATTTCACCAAACAATGCTTGTGCTCCAATGTCCTTCTCCTCCTCCTTCTCCTCCAGTTCAGTCCCCACCGGACTCATGTGGTCGCGAGATGTAGTCGCCACGTCTCCAGTCCCCTGGCCAGACAGATTTTTCAGCATCTGTTCCAGGACATGAAGCAGTGGAATGATATTATTCATCCCGTAGTCCTGGCGACTGACAAATAACGTGGCCTCCTCAAATAACCTCAGCAAACGGTAGGTGTAATGCATGAGCTGCCACTGGCTGACATCAAAGTTACACAGGGGAGTACTCCTGTCCGCCTGGATCATCAAAAAATTGTTAATGGCCTTTCTCTGTTCATAGAGTTGGTCCAACATGTGCAGGCTGGAATTCCAACGGGTGGAAACATCGCATATCAGCGTGTGTTGGGGGAGGCCGTTCTGCCACTGCAACTCGAGGAGGGTGTGTCTGGCTTTGTAGGAATGGATGAAATGCATGCCCAGTTTCCTGACCATTTTCAGAATGTTCTGAAGATCGATAGAAGACTTCAGGAATCTTTTCACAACCAGATTGAACACGTGTGCTATGCAGTGACCATCCCTCCTCGGTGCAGCGCGGACAACATATTCCTCCCATTGTCCGTCACCATGGTTCCGATTTGTAGTTTGCGCGGAGACACACATCGATTTCTTGCTGCATGATGCAGAGCATTTCCTCTTCTGTTTGACTTCATTTGCGGAGGCAAGCCAGGTGTAGAACTGCGTGACACCACTGTGCCCTACACATTTGGTATGTTGGAGCAGCACGTGTGGAGGCTGAGATGGTGGTGGTGGTGGAGGAGGAGGAGGCGGACATTGGCGCAGGAGCAGCAGTTTGACAACGTGGAGGAGAAAGCGTTGTCTCCTGTCCAAGTTGTTGGTGTGGCTGGGCAGGAAGCACATTCACCCAGTGGGCTGTAAAGGACATGTACTGTCCCTGACCGTAGTTACAGCTCCACACGTCCGCGCTGCCGTGCACCTTGGAACAAACCGATAAGCTCAAGGACTGGCCCACCTTCTGTTCTATATATTTGAGAAGGGCTGGTACTGCCTTTTTGGAAAATAATTTACGGCTTGGAACTCTCCACCTCAGCTCGGCACAGGCCATCAGTTCTCTGAATGGTGCAGAGTCCATCATTTGGAAAGGGAGGGACTGCAGTACCAACAACTTGGACAGGAGCACGGTCAGCTTCTGCACCTTAGGATGGTTGGACGCATAATGTTGTCTCTTTGTAATCGCCTCGTTGAACGCCTGCTCTCACCATGAGTAGCGAGGAGCAGGAGCATCTGGACCGGGAGATGAGGGCAAAGAGAAACATTGCCTTCTGCAGAGGTGTTTGAGCCTTGACTGGATGAAATGGCATGCGTGCCACTGTGCGCTGCTGCTGCTGTGGCAGCAGGATGGACCACCACATCTGAGCCACGTTTCTCCCGTGCAACTGGATGGTGCCGCTGCATTTGTTGACGCAGGGACGTGGTGCCAACGTTAGCTCCCTGGCCATGCTTCACTTTCTGCCCACAGATTCTATATATACCCATATTCGGCTCCTCTGGTGTCTTAGCACAGAACTGCCACACCGCCGAGTAGCTGATTTTACCGCCAATGCTCCGCACTGAGTGACTACTACCACCGCTGCCTCGCTGAGCCCCTGGGCCGATACTTTCTTGGACCTGTGAAGCGGGTTTTTTACCCCGTGGCCACTTGGCTCCCGACCTCACACTGCTGCTGCCCTGCTGGCTCACGGCCACACTACCCACTTGCTGGCTGCGCCGATGCCTGACGCACAGGCTGACGCCCTCTTCTCCTGACGATGATGAAGCCCTTGCTTCACCCGGCTCCCAAGTGCGGTCGGCTACATCATCATCGATTATTGTTGGATCTTCACTGCTGTCCTCCTCAATGGTCTTGGTATGCAGAGGCTGACCCCTCACAACATGACCTCCCATGCCACTCTCCATATCCATACTTTGCCACCTACTGCAAGAAGCAGGGGATATCGGCCCCATTTCTTCGCTGCCAAGTAGCTGCAGTCTGTCCTCAAATTGTTCATCCTCGCTGTATAGTGGCGCTAAGCCCAGACCAAATAGTAGATCTCTGGCTGAGGGAACCGGATGGGACAGAGGCGGGTTGAGGACAGGTGAGAGCCGCTGAGCTGTTCCTGGGCCATGCCAACTAAGGGTTTTGTCTGACGTTCCCCCTGACTCTTGGCTGGGGTTAAAACAATGGCGAATGGGAGGGCACTACCCTTTCTTCTTAATTATAAGTTGCTGGTCTATAGGTGTATACTTTCACCACATATGGAACAAAGTCAATCGACCGCACTCAAAGGTAAATGCAGAAAGAATTATTTATTGCGATCCACAGGCTCCAAAATTTGCAAATATAGAATAAAGTGACTTTAAATAACGTTTTGGTTGTGCAGGAACTTTATCAAAACAGTCACAGAGTATAGATTCAGGAAATGGTAGAAACGGGCTGTAGCCCAGTAGAAAAGGAGCCTTTCCCCCAAATAAATAATACTTTCTTCATCTACCTTTGTGTGCGGTCGATAGACTTTGCTCCATATCTTGGCTGGGGTTGTCAGATGTCACCTGGATGGAAGTGGATGACCTAGTCAACCAATCAAGAACCCTTGGGTTGCTGAACAACACACGGCCGCTAGATGACAGCGGCAGTTGTGGCCTCACCGAGTGACCCCTGCTGCGACATCCCCTTACTGTGCTGAGACCTGTGCATGCTCCAGGAATATTTGTGCCACTGCCACTCACATGTGAAGACCCTGCCACCTCTCTGTCTGACATACATACTGTTTGTTCTAAAATGTACAGACTCTGTTTAATGTGTATATGATAAATACACACCCTGTATTTGACTCCAAATGAACCCACTAACAGGCCTGGGTAACCCTTGGATAAATTGTTCTACAGTAATCACCAGGAAAAAATTAACTGGTATGTGGCATGTAAAAACGCTATGTATTTTACTGACTACAAAAGCACAAACACGCTTAATTAACCCTCGGATATAAATTATGCTACGGAAATCACCAGGAAAAATGTCCTCGTCTTTGGCGTTTCAAAACAGCTTTTATTTTACTGACTACAATAGCACAAACACACTTAATTAACCCTCGGATTTATATTGCGCAAAAGAAATGAGCAGCAAAAAATTAACTGGTATGTGGCTTGTAAAAATGCCGTTGCTTTTACTGAATTCAAAAGCAAAAACAGGCTTAGATAACCCTTGGATATTCAATGTGCTCCAGAACTGACCAGATTTCATTAAAATGTATATGCAGCAGAATTGGACCCACCCTGGACTTGAATTACAATACCCCCCAAACTGAATCAAAATTATAACAGAAGAGGAGCAGTCTCTGATAAAAGCTGTGACACCCCCCAAAGAAATCGCTGTTAAAAACTAATTTATTTTGTGTGAGATATCGGCTACTGCAGCTGCAGAACAGCACAGACAGAGGAGTGTGAGCTGCCAGCGTCGCGTCCAGACGTCACATAATACCGCCGGTCTCTGATACGCTTCATCTCTGCACGTCATTGAAAGTGTTTCTTTCTTCCTCCCAGAGTTCACTTCCCCATGTCACGCAATGTGCTTGCGGCCATTTTATCAATTAAAAATACGCTTCGTTCCCGCGAATCACCCCAAACTTTGACTTCGTTCAGAACCGAAGTTTTCCTGAAACTTCGTTAGAAGTCCACTTCGTTAGAATCAATTCGCCCATCTCTAACCGTTAGGCCTGTCATTGCTTGGTCGGTTCCCTGTGAATTTCAGTACTAAAGAGCGGCGCCAATCTGTTCATCAGTGGTTAAGACAACCTGCATCCAGCAGTTTTACCTCCTCTTCCTCTCAGTCAAGGACACAAATGTCATCATCATCATCATTATCATCAGTCCAACCTGAAGGCCAAATATCAACCCAATAAACAGACCGCTCTAGATAATCCATATTCCGAAGAGCTCTTTAATGACACAATGTGGTTGCAGTCAAAAGGCATTTCAAAGGATCAATAGGCCAAAGAGGATGATTTTGTCTGCTGTGACGCCCAATCGCTGATGCCCTCAGAGGAGGAGAAGGAAGCTGGTCTGTTGGCAGAAAACCCGAGCGGTCAGCAATGCTCCAGCAGCTTGAAGATGTAGACTGTCAGGAAGAGAAAGTCACCTGTGATGATGATGACATTGCAGATCCAATGTGGTCTTTTCAACAGCAGCTGGCGAGCTCATCAATGGAGGAGGAGGATGATGGGGAAGTGTCAGTGCAGGTCCGGCCGCAGAAAGGGAGAGGGTGGTCGCACAAGTCCGCTGACATTACTCTGCCAGCCGTGGTCAGTGGTGGCAGCGGGAACACTGCTACTAGGTTTTCACTGTCGAAGAGGTCCAGGACCTGTGAAGCATGGGCCTTTTTCGATCAAGCCTCAGATTCGCCGACCGATGTCATGTGCCGGATTTGCCATCAACGCGTCAGTAGAGGAAAGAACATAAAGATTTTAAACGCCATGAGCATGAACAGGCACATGCATCTAAAGCATGAATTGCTGTGGAGGAAAAATTTGGAGAAAAATGGCCACACAGGTCCTGGGCTTCCAACCATCATGACATCCTATGCCTACTCCTCTTCCACCACTTCCAAGCCCAAGCGCTCCACTGCAGCCGATATTCCGGAGCAGCATGAGCAAGCACCTTTCCCAATCCCAAATACTATCAGCCAATTCAAACCAGCAACACAGCCTACACCTTCCCCTTCAACCAATGTGATCAGCACACCATACAGCAGTCAGTCCGGCAGCCAGCCTTCTGTGTACCAGTTGTGGGCGCATAAAAAACTATTTCACCCCAACCATCCCAAAGCCAAAACCCTGAATATCAGCATTGCCAGGCTGTTGGTCTAGAAATTGTTGCCTTTCCACCTGGTGGACACAGATGGGTTCTGCCACATCATGGCCCTGGCATGCCCACAATATCAGAAGCCGAGCAGGCATTCCTTTCCCAGAAATGCTGTCCCTGCCCTGGCATGTCACGTTGCAGAAAAGATCTCCAGCGCGTTGGCTGAATCTGTGTCCATCAAAGTCCATCTCACTACAGACACGTGGACTAGTAAGCACGGTCAAGGGCGTTACATCTCACTGACTGCTCACTGGGTGAGTTGGGTGGATGACAGTGACTCTGGTAATAATGGGTCTCGGGATTGGCAGACACTCTTCCACACTGCTGGGATGGTGCAGAGTCCAGATCCCCAACCTTGATGGGTCGCATCACAATGCCAAGAGAAACCAGGCCGTTCTCAACCACGCCGACCAGTGGCTGGGTGCTAAGAACCTGGCGCCAGGCAAGGTGGTGTGTGACAACAGGAGCAATCTCCTTAATGCCCCTAAGATCGGAAGACTTACGCACATCCCTTACCTGGTACATGTCATGAACCTGGTTGTGCAGAAATTTCTCAAGCTCTACCTGGTCTTTACTGTCTGCTGCGGAAGGCTCGAGGTCTTAGCTTACATTTCCAGCATTCGCACCCTGATTCAGCATGACTGCCAGTGATGCAACGTCATCTGGGTCTCCCCATCAACCATCTCGTTATTGACGTGTCAACGTGCTTAAATTCCACGCTCCACATGCTCCAGCGATTGTGGCAGCAGCGTAATGCTATTACTTAGTATGAAGCGGGGCTTGGCCTGACAAGCAGTTGTGCGGACCTCAGGGTGTTGAGCCATAGAGAGTGGAGGCAGGTGAAGGATCTTTGCACCAACCTTGACAGTTTTGAAGTTGCCACCAAATTGGTCAGTCTGAACAATGGAATTAACACCATGACCACTGTGGTCATATTTTTACTGGAACAAATGTTTGACAAACTGCGGCAGCAGGTCTAAGCATTGATGGAAGAGGAGGCGGACACAGATGTGAACACAGAGCCTTACTCGTCGGAGGATGTAGAAGGCCAGACTGTTTCCCAATTTTATCAGTCTTCTTTAGGTGGTGGTTCGAGGTCCAGGGCTGGTGAAGGATGGCAGTTCATCTCACAGAGTAGAGTGCATGAGGCTAGCCAGGGCTGCGGTGATGGTCAGGATGAGGAAGTGAAAAAGGATGGTGAAGCAGGGGTGGACACCACTGGTACCGATTACCCTTCGGTGGAAGAATGTTGGCACAGATTTCAGGAGGAGGAGGAGAAAGAGGAAGATGAGGAAGATCTGTTTAGTGCCCCTCAACCCCGAGGCTTGGGAAATCCCAGCAGCATCTCACACATGAGTACTTAGATGCTACATTACCTGCAACATGAGCCATGCATCAAAGCAATCAAAATGAACAGCGGTTACTGCATGGCCACCCTCCTTGATCCAAGTTACAAATCAAAAGTCAGCAATTTCCTTCCACCCACACAAATTGACAGTAGAATGCAGGAATTTGAGACAATGCTCATTGACCAACTCGAGACATCTGTTGCGTCTTCTTCACATTCTAATGTCATGGTGGAACAATGTCAGCAATGTGCCAGCAGTAGAATGGCAAGTAGCCACAGCAGCAGGCAGTGTGGCAGAAACCTACTGGGTGACATGTGGCAATCATTTTTTACCACCTGCAAAGGGAAGCAGGGAAGCATTCAGACACACAGAGACCGCCTTAAGACCATGGTCCATGACTACCTGCGGTTCAAGCCCAATGTTTTTGGACTTGATCTGGATGAATTCGACTTCTGGGTGTCCAAACTGGATGAATGACCTGAACGTGCTCTTCACGCCATAGAAGTTTTATTCTGCCCAGCAGCTAGCGTTATCTCAGAACGCACATTCAGCACTGCTGGCGTTGTGATAACTGACAAACATATCCGTCTTTCCCCTGACAATGTGGATCATTTAACATTTATCAAAATGAATCAAGCATGGATCTCTGAAGATTTTGTTGCCTCGGTTGCCGATTTCACCGACTAGTAAAATGTAGCACGTCTTCTTCACAATGTGAAATACACATTCCATCAGTCATCTGGTAACATAAGTCAGTCTGCCATAAGTCATCTATTAAGAGTTTATGGGCCCCATACAGCCAAATAAAATAGGGCCCCCACCCATTACTAGTTCTTGTTTTTTAACATATTTGTGTGGCCCTTTTTGATTAGGGCCCCTGACAGGAGTACTGCCATATTGGCACCCCTGTAGCAGGTAGCAGCTAGTTAGATTAATTGGGAAGGGGTACAGCAAGCTTAGGAAATCATAGACGGCAATAATAAGGGATTTTTATAATGCTGGCTGCATCTTTCCCATCTTTCCCAGAAGTTCATTTTTGCTGTTTTTGGGGTCCAGTTACTGCAGAAGACACCGGTAGCAAATGTCCTTCTTGCAAGAAATCTTATTTCAATTTTTTTTCAATTTTATTGCGTGTAAAAAAGGTCATTTTTGCTGGTTTGGTGGTCATGCTACTGTAAAAGACACTGTTTGTAAATGTCTTATTTAAAAATATCTTATTTCAAATCCTAATTTCTTCTTGCAAATTTTATTCTGAGTGTCCAAAAGGTCATTTTTGCTGATTTAGGGGTCAGACTACTGTTGAAGACACCGTTAGTAAATTTCCTATAGAAAGAAATCTATTCTGTTTCTACCAGACAGTTGTACTTTGCTTTCATCTGACCATATGACATTCTCCCAATACTCTTCTGGATCATCCAATTACTCTCTAGCAAACTTCATACGGGCCTAGACATGTACTAGTTTAAGCAGGGGGACATGCAGTGGCGTAGCTACAGGGGTCGCAGTGGTCGTACTTGCGACCGGGCCCCTGAGCCAAGGGGGCCCCGCGAGCCCCCGCGAGCCACACGCTGCATCGCTGGCTCACATAGAGCCCACTACGCAGCGATTTCCGCCTGCGTGGTGCAGGCGGCGATGAAGCTAAGCGGCCGGCATACACCGATACCGGCAGCTTAGTACAGTGAAGGCCGCGGAGCGTCGCTGACGACTGTGCGGCCGAGGAGGCAGCCGCGCGATGAGATGATCTCATCGCGCCGCGGCCTTCACTGTACTAAGCGGCCGGTATCACCGCCGCCTGCACCGCGCAGGCAGCAATCGCTGCATAGCGCGGGAAGTTAAAAGGTAAGTATTAGTGTTATTAATTTCTGCTACCTGCCTGTACCTCACTATATACCTGCCTGCCTGTACCTCACTATATACCTGCCTGCCTGTACCTCACTATATACCTGCCTGCCTGTACCACACTATATACCTGCCTGCCTGTACCACACTATATACCTGCCTGCCTGTACCACACTATACCTGCCTGCCTGTACCACACTATATACCTGCCTGCCTGTACCTCACTATATACCTGCCTGCCTGTACCACACTATATACCTGCCTGCCTGTACCACACTATACCTGCCTGTACCTCAATATATACCTGCCTGCCTGTACCTCACTATATACCTGCCTGCCTGTACCACACTATATACCTGCCTGCCTGTACCACACTATATACCTGCCTGCCTGTACCTCACTATATACCTGCCTGTACCTCACTATATACCTGCCTGCCTGTACCACACTATATACCTGCCTGCCTGTACCACACTATATACCTGCCTGCCTGTACCTCACTATATACCTGCCTGCCTGTACCACACTATATACCTGCCTGTACCTCACTATATACCTGCCTGACTGTACCTCACTATATACCTGCCTGCCTGTACCTCACTATATACCTGCCTGTACCTCACTATATACCTGCCTGCCTGTACCACACTATATACCTGCCTGCCTTTACCACACTATATACCTGCCTGCCTGTACCTCACTATATACCTGCCTGTACCACACTATATACCTGCCTGTACCTCACTATATACCTGCCTGCCTGTACCTCACTATATACCTACCTGCCTGCCTGTACCACACTATATACCTGCCTGCCTGTACCTCACTATATACCTGCCTGCACCTCACTATATACCTGCCTGTACCTCACTATATACCTGCCTGTGTCTGCCTGTACCTATCTATATACCTGCCTGTGTCTGCCTGTACCTATCTATATACCTGCTTGTACCTATCTATTTACCTGCCTGTACCTATCTATATATATACCTGCCTGTGGGGAGCTGTACCTATCTATATACCTGCCTATGGGGACCTATAGTGGTAGGGGGCCCCGAGCTGAGGTTTTGCACCCGGGCCCCTGAGTCTCTAGCTACGCCCCTGGGGACATGTATAGTACTGTAGGATCTGAGTCCCTGGCGGTGTAGTGTGTTACTGATGGTAGCCTTTTTAACGTTGAGGGGGCGAGATCAGTGCTCATGGGGCAGTGTCAGTGCAAATGTAGGCAGTGCAGTATTGTTAACACATCAACTGATATAATAAATTGTCTGAGTGTAGAAATGGTCGAAGCCAACCTGAATGTGAACAAAGTTCCAGGCCAGATGGCTTATACCCGAGTTCTTAAACAGCTCAGCTCGGTTATCTCTGTGCCTCTGTTCATGAATCATGATATTTAGAGATTCTTTGGTGAGTGGTATAGTGCCAGAAGACTGACACAAAGCAAATATGGTTCCCATCTACAAAAAGGGCTCTAGGCCTTGCCCGGGTAATTATAGACCAGTAAGTTTAACATCCATTATGGGAAAACTGTTTGAGGATCTCATAAGCGACTATATACAGGAATATGTGGCTGAATACAATATTACAAGTGATCATCAGTTTGGTTTTACTAAGGACAGAAGTTGTCAGACCAACCTGATCTGCTTTTATGAAGAGGTGAGTAGAAGTCTGGATAGCGGTGTGGCTGCGGTATAGTGTCTCGGGCCCTGTGTAGCCTCCATGTCATGGGCGGCTGTGAATATTCTGTTTTTAGACTTTGAAAAGGTGTTTGACACTGTCTCTTATAAGCGACTATTGGGTTATTGTGGCCCCCTAATAAAATCATACACAGTGAACACAGAAAACAGGACCTCACTCGGAAAGCTCAGCAGAAAAATAAAAAAGGCCCTGGCACTGGGAGTGCTGAAAGGAAAGAACAGGAACATTTACTGCATCCTGAAGGCCAAAATGATCAGCATCTCTAGGGGTTGATGTAAAGGGAATGTAGACCTCATCATCAGAACCAGCACAGCTCTAGACTCTTATAGGAGACATCGGAAATGCAAAGTTACCAGATATATTGGATATATGTCCTTCTGAGCAGGGAATACAATCATGGCAGCAGGAGTGATACGTTGTCCCCGTCGCTTGTCTACTCCCTGGAGGACAGGGTGCAGAGCACAGACCTTTTGGTGCCTACAAAATAGAAAAGGAAAGCTTATCTGGACTTAAAAGGATTGTCTCACCATGCAGTTACATAGATTTATAGGCAGTCTCAGACTCACATTTCCTGTCCAGTCAGTGGGTAGTTCTATAGCAGTGATCAAGTCTGCTATTCAAAGCTATTCCTATTACAGTGGCATGACTGCTGGGAGTTATAATCTGTAGTACACAAGGCTGCAGACCTTTAAGGCTTCAAACTTTTCATTTACTTAGATAAACTCCTGTCCTAGAGATAAGACTCAGCAGGGAGTGACTTATCACATTTAGAGAGCAGCTTGTAGCAATTAAAGAGAGCAGAGAGAGGTGGTAGGTAACCTAGAAAAACTTAAATTAAAATCAAAACAACAATGTACAGTCTTAAGCAACAGGGTAACAATGTTTTGAACTTTTGGCTCCATATCTCACCATCCATTACAGCTTTGAATGTGAGACTCTCATCATTTTATAGACAATCATATTACCTATCTTTTACATAAATTTGACTTGCAAATATTTAGCATCTGTTTAGTTATGCAGATTCTTGTCCTGTAAATGCATTGTTACTGTTTTGCTCCTGGTGGTAGTATCTTTTTCTTCTTGTTACTACAAATTAAAACCTGTTATCACATTCCCTAATAGCTCAGTCTGTTTTTAGGTTGATTTCAAAGCAAAATGTCACTGGTTCGAATCAAGGAGCCACCATGAAGAAGATTTCCCAAGAAAAGAGAAATCACATCATCCAGCTCATCGATAGTGGTCTCTTGGCCAAGATAATTGCTATACTGCATCATGTGAAGCCATGACAGCTGGAAGATGAAATGAAGTCCATCCATTCCAAAGCCAAGAGGTGACGTCCAGGGGAAATATCAGAGTAAATAAATCAGCTCATCACAATGTCGATCATTTCTGACGCTAAAACACAGCAGTGGAGGCAGCTCATAGGCTTCATAATAGTGAGATCACAGTCCATGCAAGCACCAGGTGCATTACACAGGTCTGGAATGATGCCCCAAAAAAAGGGGAAGAAGCCGTGACTTCAATGTTCTCGTAAGAAGAATCAGCAAAGAGGTTACAGAAAAGGATGAAAAGTGGAAGATAGGAAACAGGGGATTTGGAGCGAGAGATGAAAGTCAATAGACCGGGTTTTGTTGGGGGGAATGGGAAGAACCAAGGGAGAAGGTGCGAACGGAGGGAGAGATGAAAGTCAATAGACCAGGCTCTGATGGGGGGGAATGGGAAGAACCAAGGGAGAAGGGGAGAACAGAGCGAGAGATGAAAGTCAATAGACCGGGCTCTGATGGAGGAATGGGAAGAACCAAGGGAGAAGGGGCGAACGGAGCGAGAGATGAAAGTCAATAGACCGGGCTCTGATGGGGGGAATGGGAAGAACCAAGGGAGAAGGGGAGAACAGAGCGAGAGATGGAAGTCAATAGACAAGGCTCTGATGGGGGGGAATAGGAAGAACCAAGGGAGAAGAGGGAAACAGAGCGAGAGATGAAAGTCAATAGACCGGGCTCTGTTGGGGGGAATAGGAAGAACCAAGGGAGAAGAGGGGAATGGAGCGAGAGATGAAAGTCAATAGACTGGGCTCTGATGGGAGGAATGGGAAGAACCAGGGGAGAAGGAGCGAACGGGGCGAGAGATGGAAGTCAATAGACCGGGCTTTGATGGGGGGAGTGGGAAGAACCAAGAGAGAAGGGGCGAACGGAGCGAGAGATGACAGTCAATATACCGGGCTCTGATGGGGTCAAATCGGAAGAACCAAGGGAAAAGGGGCTAATGGAGTGAGAAACTGAAGGAATTGTTAAGTTCAGTGGAGGAGGCCTGATGATATGGGGTTGTTTTACAGTCAAAGGAGTTTGATACTTGACCAAGATCGATGTTGATCTCAATACTGAGATATATGTGAGTGTCCTACAAGATGAGTTAGTTCGTATTAAGTGGACGACATAGTGTTCCAGCAGAACATTGACCCGAAGCAGATGTCAAGATTAGCGAAGGAAAGGTTCAATGACAATGAAGTGGAGTTCCTGGATTGTGGGCAGAATTGAAGAAAAAGCTGTATTCATATCCAAGTGAGTCAATCACTGTGCACCAACATTGGGAACATAGAAGAGATCTGGGATCAGAGTTTCGTCGAGACGTGCTTGAATTCAATGGAGAGCATGCCCAGAAGGATTTAGGTAGTGTTGAAAGTCAACGGTGGTGGTCAGGGTAGGCTGCACTCGGGCCCTGCAGGGATCTACAGGCTGCAGAAAGTGATTTGCAACCCCCCCCTGATACTCTTGCTGCTGGCAGCTCTTGTGAGGGGACAGAACCCAGCCATGGGAGGTCCGGAGGCCGCTCCAATCAGCTACAGGGGCGGTATCCGGGAATCTCATTTAAACTCACTGAAGGCTGAGTCCAGCGCCTGTGAATATTTTCCTGGCTGCCTATTACCTGTGCTATTTGTTCTGCTTACCTGTGTACCTGACCTCGGTTGTTCTCCTGACCCTGGCTTGTCTTCTAAATCTTGTACCCGCTCCCGTTTGGCTTTTGCCCCCGGCTTGTTTACGTTTATTCCCTCTGGTTTTTGATTTGTGGCTTTGGCGTTCCCATTTGGTATTGACTGGACTGTTGACCTTTCTTCCTCCTGACAGCCCCAGCAACTTTAGCAGCGCAGGGGGCTGTTTGCCCAGTTGCCGTCTGCCGCCTAGGGCAGCAAAGTCAAGTGGCAGGGACAGTGGGCTGAATTCCAGTTAGGGCTCACTGCACCTCCCTTGACATGACAGGTGGATTTACAAAATAACAAAACTTGAACTTTAGATTTTTAGAAGTAAAACAGTAACAATGCAGTTACATTTACAAATCTGTAGAACTAAGCAGATGCTTAATTTTTTTCAAGTCAAATTGATGTATGAGATGCCAAAAATGATGGTTTACAAACAATGGTAGTCTCAGTTCAAAGCGTACTGGATGGTGTGAGATATGGAAAGTCAAAAGTTTATAAAACTGTTACCCTTTTGCTTGGCATTGTACTTGGTGATAGTTTTCATTTATCTTTCCCTGCATGTTCAAAGCTAGTGATTGTGGTGAGCAAACCTCTAACTCATGGACAAAATAACTACTGCACCATTACTGCAAGAAAAAGGTGATGTAATGAAACTTTCTGTGACTGCAATGATAATATATGGAAGTGATTGGTATATCAGAGCGAAATTACAAGTTCATTGGGGAGAACTGTACATTTTGGTGAAGAATCTAGTTTTAGATGACCAAAATGAGCTATGGTTGGGTTTAGAGGCAAGCACGCTCTGTATGACCTACTGCAGCACATTTACACATGGATTTTGTTCCAGGACCTGTAGATACTGTACACACGAAGGCTGCCATCCCAGCTGGTCCAATAAATGCTAATTTACTGATAAACACGGGGACTGGACAGACCAACTGTTACAATGTGGTGGAGACACTCCTGACATTCCTGGCTGTGTTGAGGATTGTTACCCTGCTGAATAATGCCAGGTGAAAGCCATAAAGCGGCTGAAGCATTGCTCCATTTACCCTCCTCATCACTCAAATTATGTAGTTGGAGGAGCAGAAGGTCAGGGAACCCCTTCTAGTGATTGATGGGTGTCCCAGCAACGAAAACCTTCAGTGTTTTGAAGAGAGGTTGATAACCTCTTTACTAGTTGATCGTAATGACAGCCTCAGCTTTGGATTATCTACACAATGATGCTTTTTTTACAGTTTTTTTTGTCTTTTAAAGAATTTGTTAGTTACCTTCCCGAGTCTCCATTGTATCCTCTCTAGAGAAATCATTATCTGTTGATCTTCGGTAAGTGAGGGATCAAACCTCCCTCCCGGGTCTAGATGGGTATCATTTTCCAGAAGCGGCCCTCTACTTTCAGTTCCACTACCAAATAATTATTGATCTCTAGGGGTTCCGGCATTTCTCCCTTCTCATTAAAATAACATTCTTCCTTATATGGACTCCTGTATCGTGTCCTATGTACGAAAGTGTGGAACTGAAAATAAGCACATTTTGAAACATATGGTAAAATAGAGGTATCCTCATTCTCCATGTTCTGTCCAACCAGCAGAAACTCATAACTGTGTCAACTAATACCTCATATTTGATATTTTTCCAGTATGTTGTTGTTTTGCCCAAAAGTACTGGGGAGCACAGGGTGTCTATATTTTGTTATGGACACCTAAAAAGTACTGGACAGCCTCGAATAGTAGTGGCATAATAAGCTACAAGCCAGCATGGTGCACCACATGTATCTGCATTAATGGCACCCTTATCTATATACAATTATAATACCAGCAACCACCCCCTCATACTTAGAAGGATGTGAGTGGTTGTCTTATTGGTATTTTTTGCAATCTCCCCATGTATTATACTGTGGCTTTTCTGCATACTGGTGTGAACAGGTGTCAATTCAATGTGCAGTTCTTTATCATCTACTGTAATTGTCCCCCTAGTGGAGGGGTGTGTGAACTACTGCTCAGTTATTACCTGCACCAGTTTATCTTTCCCAAGTAGCACTGGGGCCTTTG
The DNA here is from genome assembly GCA_025379985.1 of Phyllomedusa bahiana. Taxonomy (NCBI): domain Eukaryota; kingdom Metazoa; phylum Chordata; class Amphibia; order Anura; family Hylidae; genus Phyllomedusa; species Phyllomedusa bahiana. Next base: position 20,144 of record JAODAL010036761.1, on the reverse strand, counting down.
TTGCCTTCTACTTGGTTCAGTCTTTAGTCCAGCCACTGAGCTATAAGTATGGCCTTTGTTGTGTTTTTGAGTAAATAATGTCCTTTTTTCTGTGATTTTTTTTATACTCTTCATAGAGTATGCTGATGAGCTCATGTGCATGGCCAGGTCAGCTAACAAGCAAAAATTATGAGCAGTTGCCATGCAACCTATTTAAATAAGCACAGACAACAGAAGACAGACATAACACAGAAACTCCTTTGACCTAATATGCAGGAGAAGACAAAATGGAAGAAGAGTTCTTATGATTCAAAACATTCAGGAGTATTTGATCCTCTGTATAATATTATACTTCACTCATTTTGTGTTTGAAATTGAAATGTTTTTAGATGTTTTCCTCCAATCGCATTCAGAGCCATATTCAAGTCATGCAGAGCTTGTGCCATATCCGACTGAAAGCCATACTTTTAGGTGACGGATCTGTAGAATAATTCATAACACCTCTAAAATTTCTTTTTCCACTACAGTTATAAAGATCATAGCCATAACTTTTGAGAAAAGATAGTTCTTATCGCATTTCTGATAAGCACCAAACGAGAACATCCAGATTTCTTCAAGTATCTTATCAGCTGGTCGGTTGAGTGGATGAAAATTGTATAAAAAACTCTGTAATTTAGAGAAGGAACGCATCGGAGAAGTGAAGAACAAGCTACGATCCAGTAACTCCTCTACATTAACAGGGGACAATTCTTTTGCATTTAACCAAAAAGTAAGAAGGATTAAAGTTTTTTGTTTGAGAACCGGATATAAAAAATTCAAATGTGAGATAAAATTAATTGTCAATGTCCCAAAAATGATGATGATCTCAGAAGATGTGGCTCTCAGCACTTCATAATGAGCCTCATAGAAATGTGTTAAGGAAATTTTAAGTGTAAATTCAATGCAAATTCCAGATTTACTAAACTCCCTTGCTCAGATGTTGCATTCCACTTTCTCGAGGGTCGTTACACGAATGGTCAAGATCCCCGAACCAGCCCCAGTCTCCCATATACTCTATAAATCGTGACCACCCAACCCTTGCATAACATCGCTTGCCACGCACGACCCACTGCGTCTCTCGCGACGCAGCATCCAAACTGTCCAGTCTGAGACTCAGGTGCAGCCCACACCGACTCTCTCTCTCTCTCGCGCGCGATACAAACTGTTGCTCAGAAGTGGGTCCCGGGGTCCATAGTGATCTACAAATACAAAACAATTGTTCAAGCTTAAAAAGTGTTTGATTTTTATATTTAAAAAAAAATTAGGAATTAAAAAAAATTAACACATTTCACAGTACAAGAGATAGAGATAAGATAAATTATAAATTCTACATACACTCTCTCTCACTGTGTGTATGGGACTTAATCACATTAAAGGGGTTTTGCAGGGTTGACAAAACAGCACCACACCTGTCCACAGATATAATGTGGTATTGCAGCTAAGTTCCATTTATTTCAGTAGGGCTGAACTGCATGAAAAGACACAATTCTAGCAAGCAAAGTGGGCTAACCTCATGCTCCCCTTCTCTGCCCCCCCCCCCCACACTAAGGAGCTTTGTGTTTTCCAATCGACATATCCCCCCCATTCATCGATTAAATTCATTTGTTAGCAAGGTTAGCTGATTGTTATATACCTAGAACGAAGACCTCATGGGCAAGAGGCGGGTCCTCGGTGTCAGCCACTAGTTTTAGCGTAGAGCCATGCTCAGGAACAGAGTGTAAGAAGCCCACTGGTCTTCACCCATTAACCACTTGTACAAGGTATATGGACTTCATCGCAGGGAACTTCCAGGTCGCTCCTCCTGATGTGGTAATTTAGGGAATGTTCACACAACGTGTTGAATCCGTTTTTTTGGGTCCGTGTTTTGGACCTTAAACGGACTTAAACACTAGTGATGAGGGATTACGTTGACTATCGTCATCGGGTCGTTAGTCGATATCAGACAATTATCAGAGGTTTCCGATAGTTGATAATAGATTATCGCCGGGTATGACCATTAAAGTCTATGGGAGTGGAACAACACTTCATTCTTACACCCCAACAGGAGCTGTGAAGACAGCTGGAATTAACTCTCCACAACCACGTTCACACTCTGCGCCAGTGCCGCCTCCTCCCCCAATAGATAATATATAAATATAATATATGAAATAGATGAGAGATATGAAAACAAGAACCACGAATATATAAAATCCCCGCCCCTCCAAAACCACCTACACCTCCTCCACACCCCCCCTTACTCCCCCATCCAAACCCCTGCCACCCCCACCCCCTCGTCTCCTGCTCATCACCACACACCGCCACCACCACCATCGCGATACAGCAACCTAACACACCACCTGCCCTTCCCTCCCAATCACCAAATTAAAAAGTGCCAGAAGGCAGTATCTTTTGAACCATCTCATTATACTTGTGTGTGTTGTGTGTGTGAATATCCTGGTCCTGGAAACGCAACGCAGTAGCACACTCAACCTGCATGACCCACAGATTTAAAAAGTGCCGGAAAAAGGAGTCTTTTAAACACTATTTTTAGTTGAAACTGGACATTGATATGTCGCCTGTACCAAGTATGAACCATGCACTGTTGACCACAGATTAAAAAAGTGCCGGAAAAAGGAGTCTTTGGAACCAATCCATTTTAGTTGAACTGGACATTGACTTAGTTACCTGTACTGGACCGGCCTGCATTGTACCATTTTAACCTGTCTGACCACAGATTAAAAAAGTGCCGGAAAAAAAGGGTGTCTTTGAAACCACCCATTTTAGTTTCTACTGGCATTTAGATATCCCTGTCCTGGGCACTGCATGAGCCCCAAAATCCTGGCATGAGCCCCAGATTAAAATGTGCCGGGAAATAGGAGTCTTTGAACTACATTTGAGTTGAACTGGACAATGAACTATACCTGTTCTGTAACCACAGTTTGACTCATTAAACCTGTCTGAACCACAGATTAAAATGTGTGCCGGAAAAAGGAGTATTTTCAACCACTTTTAGTTGAAATGGACATTTGACTTATACCTCGTCCTGGGGAGCCGTATGTACATTAAACCTGTTGACAGAGAGATTCAATAGTGTAGGGAACAGGAGTTTTCAAACATTTTAGTTGACATGGCATGGACTATCCCTGTTGGGGCACCGCATGAGCAAATGGATGAAAGATAAAACATGTGCGGAAATAGGAGTTTATAACACCTATTTTACCTTGAATGGACATTGGACTAGATTGACCTGGGGTAACCTAATTGTTTAAAGTCTTTGTAATCTTGTAATTGAGGAATCTTTTGTATCAGCACTCTTTGTACATGCAGTTTTTTAGTAGTTTTAATTCTAGAAAACAATTTTTAAATAGGATGGCTCTCTCACACTCACCATATTTTTATTAATTAAAATTTAATAAAGGGCTATGATCTCACTACAGGGATTTTACGCTCTTTAAAGATCTTTTCCAAAAAAAAAAATTATATGCCAATCATGTGTCTTAAAGTGTCCTACTCATTTGTTTTATTACAGCACATCACTGAGCTCGACACTTTTGACAATTGTGAAGAATAGGTTGAGCGATGTGTTGGCTACTCGAGATAGATGATGTGGTTGTAGTCGTGGGGACTCGCTACTCGCGTCCTTCTTCTATAGTGAGGTACGATTCATGAGGTATGACATTAAAGTCTCTCGGCTTCCGCTCGCTGCAACAACACCTTCATTATTAAACCCCAAAAGGGCTGGAGCAAGCTGAAATTAAATTCAAACGTCAAATGGGATATGTCCTTTTAGGGGGCGGCAAACCACTTAGGTTATAAAAGGAAGAAAAACCTTATGCACATCTTACTATCCTGTCTCTAACCAGCTGACCTTAAACCTGCATCACACAATTGAAAAGTGCCAGAAGGCAGTATTCTCATGACTCATCTTACTTGAAACGGAAATATGAATATCTGTCCTGGCCCAGCATGATCCCAAACTGCATGACCCCAGATTTTAAAAAACTGCCGGTAAAAAGGGAGGTCTTTTAACCACCATTTTAGTTTACCTCGGCCATTGTCTATACCTGTCTGGGCCACAGCATGACAGTGGCGGAGTGTACATGAGTGGGTTGCGTTTCAGAGCCAGGCTGGGTCTTTCATAAGAGTATCTCAGAAGGGTTAAAATGCCTGAGAAGCGAAGAAACATTACACTCGTCGTGTGTGAAGCAGAGTGGCGAAGCCGGCAGAAGTGTTGAGAAGAGCTTCCTCTGTAGCACAGTAGAGGATCGATGGGTAGCTGCTGCCCAGATGATCCACCACCCCAAATGAACGGTGCTGGTCCAAATTCGAGCTTATTGGATAAATTACTGGTGGTTAACGCTGCCTGTTACACCAGGTTGCTTTATTTGGTATTCTTATTTCTCATTTTGTTCGCAATGTGGGGAGCAGCAATGGTTTTTGTAACTTTGTTCTCTGTCCGTGCTCCTATATCATGGTCCTGTCTGAATGACCTACATGTTGGTAAGTTTTCCTGTGTTTTAATCCTTGTACAATTAGAGGAATTTTTTTGTAACAGTTTTTGTAATGCGAAGTTTTTTAGTACTTTACTTCAAAACACACTATTTTTAAAATAGGGATGGAATCCCACCATGTCTTTATTTTCTCTTTTTTTATTGTATTTTAAAATGGGTTGTTTTCAATACAGGGTTGATAGTATGTTTAAAAGATCTTGCAAAACGTAATCTCTCTGCAACTTATTCGTGCCTCCATTTAACAGCTTGCTCTCTACCTATTCCTGTTTCTGACAGCACATCACTTGAGCCATTTGATCAATTGTGAAGATCAAATGTTAGTTAAGACAACAAACATTTTTTCGAATAGGCCTATTAGCGATAGTGCATGTCACGCAAAACAATGCTCCCCAAAAATTAAAGCATGACTTGAGCACTTTGGACAATAAGGCCATAACTCATGTCTATTAGAAAACAAATTGTTTTTAGAAATAGGAACCTTAGTTATAGCTTGAGTATTGTGTACAGCGCAAAAAGCTCACACAAAAATGCAAAAAGACACGCCCTATGAGCCTAATTTTGACAATTGTGAAGGGAACAAATGTTATAGAAAAACTAACATTTTTTTCGAATTGGACTGTTAGTCTTGTGCATTTCAAGGCAAAAATGCCCCCAAAAATTCAAGGATTGAACTTGAGCCACTTTGGAAATGAACGTAGAACAAATGATCTGTAGAGAAACTCATAAATTTTGTTTAACTAGGCCCTGTTAGTATTGTCTGCAATTTCGAAGCAGTGATGAGCCAGAAAAATTGATAAAAATGACTTTTCTAGACACCTGTTGTAAAAATTGGTGAGGGGAACTGTCACTAGAGGACCGCTCAATTGGTGTTCGCATCTAGGACTTGATTATTGCTTGTTTATCTCACAGCTACATGACCCCAAAAAAAATTATAATCATATGACTTCCAGTGCCATTATTAGAAAACAAGGTTGAGGGAGAGAAATGCCACATAGAGAAGACATTTCCTGTTCAAAAGGCCATGTAATAATGTAGGCTGTACCCCTCCGTCCCCACTCAGCAAATGTCCCTCAAAATTATTGACAATGCGAAAAATTTCTTAAGATAAAGTGAGTAATATGGAATACTGGTGGTTGCGTCATGAAACTTGCTGTGCTTTAACGATCTTACGCAATGAAAATACCAGCAAAATGAACTGCTTGGCAAAAAGAGAAAAAATCTTGCGCAGTAAGTAATAATGAGATCATTTTAAAAAAAAGGTATCAGGAGGACATTTTGTTTTGAGAAAAGAATTGTGAAGTAGACGGCAACTCAAACGGTGGACCTCCGGCACATGGAAGGGCCACTAATCATATGCATCAGAGATCCATGCCTGATAATAAATCTTGATGACAGTCAAACGATTCACATTTTCTGTGGAAAGCCGGAGTGCGTTTGTCTGATATTGATCCTCCAGCTGTGATTGAAGGTCCGCTCAGATTATGACGCTGGCTGCTGGGCAGGGACCAAGACCTCTATGGATGATGAGCAAGCTCGGGCCATTCGTCGCATTTTGGATACCCAGAGTCTATTGGGTGGAAAACACATGCGCAAAAACATCGGTGTTGCAGACGCAGATAGATCGTGCACCGATGACCTTAGTGATCTCTGTGTTGTTGGATGTGTGCCCTGCATAGCATGCGTTGGTGAGGTGGTAAACAAAGATTGCAGGGTCACCATTAGGTTCTGCCACCTTGCTGCTGCTGCCGTACGCCTACTTTGGCAACTTCTACTGGTCACGACGCTGAAGTTGTTCCACCGTGACATTAGGGGACGGAAGCAGATGTGCAACAGATGTCTCAGTTCCGAATCAATCAGCAAGGTCTCACATATCAGCATTTATTAGGGTGGGTGTAAAGGAAAGTGAGAGTTTTGTTTTGTACCGGGGATCCAGGAGGGTGCCACCCAGTAACACGTTGTTCAATTTATGATGGGCCTCTAATCGCGAGGATCATGTTGAGGAAATGGGAGCATTCCAAGCACTCATGTGAGAGATGGAGCCTTGATTTCCCCAGCTCTGGGTAGAGGGGGCACTTGGAACTGATCTCCCTCATCTTCCTCCTCCGCCTCAAATTTCGCGCCAACCTTTTCCAGGCAGGGGACGTCGGTAACATCGTGTTGTCTAGGAATACCCTCCATTTCCTCACTAGTCCGCACAGCCTCCTCCCAACACCCCATCAAACAGCACCCCCTGACTATGCCTGGAGGATGCACCCTGAAAGCTGATGCGCCCCCTAGCCCACTAGCTCTGGACCCCGAACCACTGCCCTAATGCAGACGTGAAATGTAAAAACTGTCGGGCCTTGTGGATTTGAGGATAGAGAAGGCTACCAGTGTTCCGCATCTGTGCCGTTCTCCTCCTCCGTCAGCTGGGCGGGTGGGACCTGTTGTTTCAGAGTGTCCAACTATCCGTTCCAGAACTAAGATCACACAACAATGCTCATGCTGACGAAGGGCATTGTTCGCCACTGACCATTTTGGTGGCCTTCTTCCAAAACTGGCAAGGCTTGGTGCAGAGCTCATCGCACCGTGCTCACCACTCTCGGTGGTTCAACAACCCGAGGTCCGTACTCGTCTGATTGTCAGGCCATGTGTCACTTCGTACTGGGGGCGTAATGGCATTGCGCTGCTGCACAATCGCGGGGCTGGGCATGTGGGAGGGTGGAATTACACAGCGTTAACTCGAACTCACCCAACAGCTCAAACCTAATGACGAAAAGCGCTCTGACGTCGGCCACCCAAACTGAGGCGAGCTGACGCTGCAACGCAGCCAGGCGGGGACGAAGGCAGAGTTGCTCGAACGGCCGGGAACTGTGTCGATCTCATGGACCTCAAGCCTTCTTCAGCGGCTGTCCAGCCCACCCACGCCCGGTAGCTCTCCCTTAAGGATAATTTCATGACGACAAGGTTCATGACATTGTGCCAGGCAAGGAATGTGCTCCAGCCAACGTATATTAGAAGGGCGGCCAGCGATTTCGCCGTTATCGCACAAACTTGCCTTGGCACAGGTTTCTTGTCACCCAGCCAGCGCTCCGGTCTCGTTGATTAGAGCTGTCCACAGCTCCTGACCTGTGTGTGGTAACGGTCTCCAAGGCAGGATTTTAATGTTTCAGTACAGGCTGGTGTCCCTGGGCACGTGAGCACCAGATGGACCTTGGGGGAAAAGCAACCTCCCCCACACCCCCCCCCCCCCCCTGCCCCCACTCACCCTCCACTCACGCACAACACCCCCCCACCCCCGCCGTTGAAGGCGTTGCGCCGATCTTGAGAGCCACCGCACCCCCAATGAGACATCCACCAGCTCTCACCCAGTGAGTGTACAGAGATAAGCGGGCACTTGCCAAAGTGCTTACTAGTCATGTGTCGGGGTGAGATGGAATTTTTTGCCGGAACTAGATGCAGACAACCGCCAGCTTTGACATTTTAGAGTACACGTGGCCTGGCCGGGCAGGGGTAGGCTTTTCTGGCAAAGAAATGCCTTTCGGATCTGGTATGGGGGGCAGGCGATGACCGGCTTCATGAGTGGCGGAAAATTACTCAGGTGTTTTTCCGATTCGGCAATTTGATGCAACATTTCCAAGGCAAAAAGCGGGCATTGTCCGACATTCAGGCTTTTTGGCTTTGGGATTGGTTGGGTTAAAGTGTATTTCTTCTGCCCACCCACCTAAACATGGAAGACAGAAGGTGGCTGTTCCTGGCCGCTGCCAACGCGCCATGCCAGGTTGTCAAAGATGGAGGGAGTAACCCCCCCCCCCCCCGATGGGACACATTAGGATGGGTCTCTTGTGTGGTGCTTGGAGGCACATTGGGCGACGGGGGAGGCCGTAAGCGGAGGTCTGATCGTGATCAGGAGCATCGACTCCTAGACATGGGAAGTGCAGGAAAACGCCTTTTAGCGTGGTAGAGCGGAAGGTGGAGGAAGGCAGGTGACAGCGGGCCTAATTTAGTTTCCTACTAGCCCTCACGCTTGTGTCAGTGGTTGGCGGGGCGTTCGGTGGCTTGTTGGCCAAATGTTCCCTCCATTCTCAACACTGCATTCGTGATCAGTGACTAGGACATCCGCCTTCCCCGCCCGCTGGTGGTTAACCACTTAATATTTGTGTTTGCTGCTCGTCTTATGAATTTAGCGGTAAAGGCGTGGCATATGACATCGGGTCCTTCTCGTGAATCATCGTAGGCTTCTCAAAGTAAGGCGCTTGAGACCAGGTTCTGGTACCTTTTTGTACGGCGCACCCACTCGAAAGAGCTAGGGGTTTGCGGCTTGACCGTGGTGCGGACTCGCATTTCAGGGACTTGCGGCACACCGCTCTCCCTTTTTGTGAGGGGACCCGTATTGACACTACCCATCGTCTTCCTCCTCGTCCACTGTGAGCGCTGCAAGCCATATTCTGGGAATAAGACAGCGATGGATCCGCAATGTCGTTCATCATCATCATCATCACACATGCGTGACTTGGTCCGTCTTGACTTTCTGCACCAGAAGCAGCGGGCACATGAAGGGCACTGCAAGGCAATTGCCGACCCCGCAATATACCGGGATTTTGCGTTTTTTGACGGCTTCCTTTCACTCTCTTGATGGCTTCAGTAAAAGGGGTCAAGAGCATGACTTAAATCATGTCTCTGGATCTTTAACATGCTTCTGACCCTCGTGCGCATTTTGTCCATCGAAGACTCGGCTTCAGTGTAAATGGGATTATCTCCACGTGGTGGGTCATGAGTTGACATTTGCGAGTCTTCTCCCGCACGCACTGTGTGCAGATGCCTATGATGCTGAGATGATGAAATTTGTGGGCGCAGATGACGCTCTCTTTAAGAGAGACGAGGATGTTCGGTAAGTGTAGATCGCAGGTGAATTATTAACCACTGGAGGAAAGATTGAGGACGTATGTTTCGTTAGACCTTAGAATCACAGGGCCCTTGAGCCCACCTTAGCTTCTAGATGACAGTGCCCGAACGGTCCGCTGCAAACTGACGTTTCGGCTGGCATGGAGTTGTAGCAGCACTGGAGGAGGCACCTTTCTCGTACTTACTCCATGTGCTACCCCCTCTTGTGTCGTTACCACCAGCATTTCGCTCCAATGTTCAAAATATAAAAATTTGAGGGGGGGGGATGGTTATGGAATAGTTTTGGAAAGTCTCTTTTAAAAGATGGCAAATCAAAGCTATTTCTCAAATCCCCTCTATCAAAACAACATAGATGGATTCTAAATGCCGCCCCACTCGTGACAAGGTGTGACGCCTTCAACAAAAAGTGATGGGCCCAAAAGTCCAAAACCACACGGTATCTGTTATTTTTTGGTATATAAACGGTAATTTTTTGACCTTTCAATTCCTGTGTGTGTGAATATAGAGAATGCTGTTATAGATTTTCGTTAGATTGCCTATCGCATACGATCCAAATGAACATTGCCGGCCAGTGTGCAAAAGTCAAAAAACCAGTAAACTGTTTATGTTATGGTTTAGAATGTAAAACTATTTTTTTGCAACTTTCAATCGCACTCCTGTGGTGGAATATAGAATGAATGTTTTAAGGATTTACGTTAGATAGCTGCCGGCATGACATTGCTGGTGCCCTAATTAAGTCAAAAAAGTGACGTTAAATGTTATGTTTTCGGTTATCAACACGATATTCTTGCACCTTTCAATTCACATGTGGTGATCTTGTCTTGCAGTTTTAAACCTCTCACCCCTACGTTAGCTGGCCTGCGTTCATAATGAAAATGCCTGGTGTGCGCAAAAGTCAAAAAAACACGTCATCTGTTATGGGTTTGTACATATTAACATGGTATTTTGGCCCTCCTCGCCAAGCTACAACCTCCGTGCTGAATAAAAGATTGCTGGATTGTAATTTTAAACTGCAATAGGTGGATTATATCAAACAGTCAACAGGTGTTAATGGTAAAATTGCGAAGAATTATGAGACACCATATCTGTAAAATGAGCCTCACAGCTATCTTAAAAGCTGAGTTTTGTTTAGCTACACAAAGAGACCTGCAGTTGAACCCAAGAAATGAGTGTCACCCCCCCCACACCCCCCCCCAAACCCCCCAGAAAACCCGATCACCATCCCCCCGCACTCTCTATTAAAGATTCAGGACTGCCCATTATCAAGGAAATAATTTCTATCATGACATACTAGTTATTATTAAAGTATTCCTCTACAACTGTCTACCACTAATGTCTCTTGGCCGCCCCCCCCCCCGCTAACTTTATCCCAGTGTTTCTATTTAGATTGAGCTTCGTCTGGTCCCTTGATTGCGCGGGCCCCCCCCCCCGCTCCCTCCCCAAGCCGCTAGTGAATTTACAGCGGTATGATGCGCTCTTTAAATTTCTCTAGCTAACTACATAAAATCTCCCTCAAACCTTCTAATGAACATACACTGGATAGGAATCATAGTAATAGTAGGGTTTACTCTTTGTGCTAGAAATTGTCCTATTTCGCACTGAGCTGCTTTGGCCACAGGCACGAGCGGCAGTGGGGTTCCTATCCTATGAATGACGATGGGAGACACCTGAGGTCTTGAAACAGGAACGCGTGATTTATATTGTAAAACGAATATAGGTACGCGCGCCATGTGATTTTTCCAGGCCAATCGCACCCCCATCATTCACTACTCCCCACTTTCCACCCACCAGTCATGAACTCTCGCGACACACATCTCACCCTGCTCCTATGCTGTTATTGATTTGTGTGTGGCGCCAAATTAAAAGGTAAGCGCCGGGAATAAAAGGCATGCGACATTAATAGTGATGCACAGAATAGATTTAACCCCCCCCCCCCCCCTAATTATCACATACCCCACACCCGAGCCCAATAGTCCTCGCACATCTCGATCATCATAAAAACCTTGCCGATTCAACTTTGTCGATTAAAAATCGCTCTCTACACTAATGTGAAGAAACAAAAGATTGTTAGACATACATCATCTTTATTTATAAAGACTCGCCCCGCCACCTGTAGAGAAAAGCTAATGCATTTACAGAAAAAAAGGCCCCAACATTCCAAAACTTGACACTTGAGCCACTTTTGACAAAATTGTGAAGAATAAAATGTCTGAAGAAACCACATTTTTACGAATAGGACCTGTCCAGTTATATCTGCATTTCACAGCAAACATGCCCAAACAATTAGAACCCCCCACCCCCCCCCCAACCCTCATTGCATCGTATCTTTTAGACAATTGTGAAGAAAAAATGTCTTGTTAGAACAAACAAATATTTTCAAAGATAGGACTGTAGTCATAGCTGCCTATTTACAGGCAAAATGCACCCAAGATAAACATGACCCTTGAGCACCCTTTGACAAATAGTGAAATAACATATGTCCAATTAGAAACCACATTTTTAGCAACCAGGAACCTGTCAGTCTCTAGCTGGATTTAACTCCCCCAACCCCTCCGCCCCACCAAACTCCCACAAGTACCTATATCCAACTTTAATACAATTTGTATGTATATATGTAGAACAATGTCTATTTAGAAATACACTGATGTAGTATTTTATACAAGGTGACTCTTGCGTATTATTGCTGCATTTCCAAAAGGCTCATGCCCAAAAAATCTAAAAAAATGAATTCTCACGCACACTTTGTTAAAAACCCCAGTTAGAGGGGTTAGGAAATGCCACTAGAAGCCACCATTTCTGTTCACATCCGAAGGACCATGATTTTAGCTGACATTCACACGACCAGACCCCAAATAAAATCTACACGTAGAACCCCCACACTCGCACCTCCCCTTTTAGCACTGTAATAAATGGAGGGACGAAAGATGCTACTTAGGAAAGCCACTTTAGTTCCAAAGGACCTGATTATTAGGTATCTCACAGCTCCATGAACCCAAATCCATTTGACAAGCGAATAGGACAAAACTTCTCTAAGGAGAATATGTGAGTAAATGGAATACGGTTTTTGTCATGAAACCTTGGTGTCTTTCTACAGTTGTGTAGCAAAACCAGCAAAATGAACTTTTGGGAATTGAGAATTAAAATTGCAGTAAGAACAAGGATCATTCAAAAAAAAAAAGTTTTCAAAAGGACCATTTCTGTTCAAATAGAGAGGAGGAAGTTTTATGTAGACCAGGGCAACTAATACGGTGACTCTGGCAATTGTGCCACCCCGAGACCCCCCCTCCCTATATCGAGATCCGATGCCTGATTTCACTTTGATGAAAAGTCAAACGCTCACATTATCTGCTTGAAATGTATTATCGGCATTGCCGTTTTGTTCTTAGAGACCTCCTCCTCTGTGCTGGTAAGGTCGCCCAGAGTATGACGCTGGCTGCTGGGCAGGGACAAAACATTATAGCGTCGGCGAGCATGAGACTAGGGCATTTCACTCATTTTGGATACCCAGAAATAAATTGGGGGTCCGGAACACACCCAAAAATTGGTGTTGAGACGCAGATAGTCGGCACCTGATTCAAGTGGTCTCTGTGTGTTGTATGTGGCCTGATTACTGCGTTGGTGGGGGTTTGGTAAAAAAAGATTGCCGAGGTCCCCCATTAGCTTCTGCCCCCATTGCCTGCTGCTGCGCTGCCGCTGAGGTACTTGGCCTTACTGTGTCATGTCGTACGTTGTTTCTGTTGGAGAAGCCTTTTGTCTAACAAGTTAAAACCTTTTTCCAGATCGAAAAAAAAGAAACAGTGTACATGGATTCTAGATAAAATAGTAAGAACAATTTTAAATCCTTTAGTCTTTTTATATGGTTAGGTGAGAGATGATTTCACTTCTAACAAATCACGATAAGTCAAAAATTTTATGGAGTCATTTTTAGCCCAAATCAAAACGAACGTCATTACCATTAAATCTGTGCCCAGTCATCAAAAATTTGGGAAAAAAAAAAAATAATTTCAATTTAAACCCCCAAGAATTAGACCAGATCAGTGTTTGTAAAAAACCGAGGATACTGGAGCATTGCACCCCAGATCTCCAATTCTTTTGGGGTTATGTCATGTATTTTTTAAAAGCACAAATCTCTGTAAATAAAAAGTATATGAGATTCTTTAAAATGTACTTCAAATTTTCTGTGTGTTTTTAAAGACACTAGGGACCTGTTTTATCTAGTGCAACTATGAAAGGCAGAACAAATTTTACTTTTGTATTTTATAAAATTTCAAAATTTTCTGCTTTGCAAACCTGAATGATTAGCAAAAGCAAATGTCAGGAACGATTCATTAAAATGGTGCGTAAATTAAAAATGGTTCCCTTGATTATCAATTATTAATTCCTTTTCTTTCCCCTCTTCTGATAATTACATCACCATTTTAATTTAATTGTATACCCCTGATTTTTTCTTTCAAAGGGGTGTCTTTGTTGCCATCTGTACATAGGGTTTTACATGAAAATGAACAGTTTGGACCATTAGACCATTTTTTGGTTCATCAAAACTTCCCCTTGTTCCCAATACATTTTAAAAAACAAATCCAGCTTAAAAAAAAAAATGTAATGAAGATGTGGGCAAAATCCACCCTCCTCTGATGCCACTGAATCAAGGGCTGGGTTGGCGGGGAAAACCCCCTTTTCCCCTGCGGGGCCCCATTATGTCACCCTGAAACATGTAAAAATCTATTCTATACGGGTAAACCAAAAATTTAATGGCATAAAAAAATCTGATCACTAAGTTGTCACAAAAAATTTTCCTAACTATTCAAGTGCTTTGTGTAACCCTTGATGAGTGTATGCTGATTTCTGGATTAAAATTTCAAAGGTTTTTTGGGGATCCATCTTTTTATTTTGCATGTTTGGAAAAAAACCATGTCCCTAGAAAAAAACCTTTTTCCTGAAAAACATGGGGTCACCTCCAAAATTTAGTGAATGCATTGAAAAAAAAAAATTTTAGTCTAGGGAAAAACATTTAAATTTAAAAAGAAAAGTATTTTTGTGAAAATGCTATTTCTAAATGCCCAAATCTAGGGGGAATGTACCCTAACCTGGTTTTGTATGTGCACTATTGTTCTGAGAGGTGTTTTTACCATATGTGGTGAGAACTGGGGTTTTTTAAAAAAAAAAAAAATCTTTTTGGAACTGTAAGTAGTCGGGAACGGGTGTACCCTGAACGTTAAGGATAGTGATTTTAAGGGTAAATTTTGTGTATTTTTCCAGTATCTTAAAGACTATGTGTTTAGCTATATTGGTGTTAGTTAACTAATTATTGTTATTCCTCAAAAAAAGTGTTTATGTAGCTTATGGGACTCTATTTTTTTTAAAACCCCATTTTATGATTTTTACTTGTCCCCTTATTTTGCAAAAACCTAAAACGAAAATAACAGCTGTATGTCTTCAGATCCTTGATAGTCGTTCATCTACTCACCCCTGTCGGACCCTTTGTTATAATTTTTCATCATGCAGAGCCAATACAGCCCTTGGGAAAAGGGGAAAGCAATAAGAGCAGCAACAGACCAAAACGTTTTAATTTTTAAGGGGGAAACTCTTGTCTTCTTTTCTTACGCGATGGAAGGGTATCGAGACCCAGCTGTGTTGGGTGGTGGCGTTTGGCAGAGCCACAAAAGAAAGAGTAAACTCAGGATATCTTTGGTTATTTCGGCTTGGCCCCCGGAAAGTTTTTCCCTTGTCTTTTTTAGGGAGGGGACACTCTTGAGTGGATGCATGGATCCAAGTCCTCTTCCTTTGGGTTTTCACACTTGAAGGGGTTGTCATCAGGTTTTTAACTTGTGGGCCCGGGGATGGACCTTTCCCATCTTTTTCTGTAAGAAAACCAAACTTTAAAGAACTTATGGATCAAAACACAGTCTCTTTGCGTTGTGAAAGCGAGGTAGGAAAGATTGATGTCCCCCATTGGCGAGTAAGTCTCTCCTTTGTCCTTAGAGTTGCTGCCAAACCCACAGAGGGAATTAATGCTGAAGTTGATCTCTGGAGGTGAGAGGGTGATTGGGCAATTTTCCAAACAGAATTTCTAAGGTGAAAGTTAAAGTCCCCCTCGGGGGGGGTGGTATGTAGTTCCATAAAACAAGAGGTAAGAATCTGGCGACCTAAAAACAGTCTCTTTGAACTTTTGGCTAATATCTTTTGGGTAGACAAATAACTACTGTTTCATTTAATCTTAGATAAATGGTGATAATACATTACCAGTGAGTAAAAGTAAGTCTCTATTTACTTAAAGCAACCGGAGTACAGAATAAAATTTAAAAAAAAACCCAAAAAATACAATAATCTTATACCTTGGTAGCTTTTTTACCTGTAGGTTTTGGAAAGGGCCTTTTTGGGTTGAGGGGAGGTTGAAGTAAACTCTCACTGCTCCACCGCACTATGTGGGGGTTTACATCGGAAGGGAGACTTCCGCTTTGCAGTAAAACCCTTGTGACACCAGTGTGTGGAGCCCAAATTCGATCGTGCTTCCCACAATGGGTAGCTTAGCTAGCGCTGTCGGAAAATTTTGGGGTCTCTTTTTCCTTCACTGTCCATGCCATCTGAAACTGGGCGCACTCTAACCCCCATGGGCCTTTTTCCAAAGGGAGAGCAAATTTGGAAAAACAAAGTTTACAAATTTTTTAAGTAAAACCAGTTTTTTTACAAAATTTAAAAGTTAATAAAAGGTTTTTGGGTTCCTATATTTTTGAAGTATGTGTTTAACATTTAACAACAGCTTTTACTTTCAGAAAGGATTCTCCAATAACACGTAATCTCTTTTGTAGCTCGCAGCTCAAAGTTTCTTAACAAACAAAAATCTTTTACAAAAAATAAAATTGGGGCAAAAAGAAGAAAACCCGAATTTCCATTACTAAGTCTGGGTCTAAATTTTTTAAATTTGTTCCCCAAAATCTGGGCCCCCTTCAAGTCGCCAAAAGGCCTCTCTTGCTCCCTACTCCTCTCTCTGAACCCCTTATGTGGCAAAAAATAACAAGGTTCAATTTTAAGAATGTGCAGGTGGTGGATGTGACTAGGCTGGGGGAACAGGCTCCCCCTAGCAGTTGGGCCTGCGACAATTCAGGAGTCATCACAGAATGAGAAACCCAGGCTTTAAAATGTAACAAAAAAAACTTGGCAGGTTTTCTCTACAGAAAATCATCAGCCCCCTATGGCCCCAAAAGGGTGCATGCATTTCCCCCTTACAACTGCTTCGCTGGGGTAACTGACCCCTGCAGCTAGCATTATTGGGGATTGAGTTAACCAGCTTGTGATGTCCCCTTTTACTTTAAGGCAAAACAAATGGAAGGGGTTTGTGTAAATCGGGGAGGCCCAGAAACAGGAAACTGAGAGGAGAAAAACCCCCTTTCTGAATCCTCACCAGTCTTCCTGGGCTTCCCAAAGTATGTGAATGGTTCAGCCAAAAGAATCTTTGATTTAAGGGATATAATTGTGCGCATATAAAGATAATATGCAGTAACCCCCATTCCCAAAAACTTCTCAGCAGTTCAGTCATGGGAATGGACAAAATTGTATAGCGCTACTATGTTATGAGGTATCTGTGGCCCGGTTAAGGGGTTCCCAATGTAAGTCATGAAGTCATGTAAGTCACCCCCTTTCTATTCTGTAATTTGTACCAGCTGATTTATGTCCGTAGTCTGCAAGAAATTAAACAGAACTTGGTGTCCCCTGGTGTTCAATTTCAGCCTTTCTGGGTACCAGGTTTTTTTGGGATGTGTGCAATTTGGTTTATAAAGCAATGTGTATTTGTGGGTGTTTTTCTATTTTTCCCCCTTCTGTAAAAAAACATACCCCAGCGTTCATGGATGATTTTTGCGTATTGAACATTTTAAGATTTTTTGGCTTCATCCTTTGTGGTGTCATAATCCTACAGCAGGTACACACGTCCTCTGTATTCTGTTGCCCTATATGTAAATTTCATCAAATGCAAAAATGGGCAACCCCAAACTGAGATTTCCCAAAAAAATAATTTTTTCCCTATAAGTTGGGGGGATTATGAAAAGATTAATAAATGACTGAAAATTTATAGTTGTAATGCGGTTATGTGACTAATGGTTTCTTAAAAAAGGGTTTTCCTTTTTCCACTTACATCTATGGTGTATGGGCTTTGTGTGCTGGGAAAAAAATCAGTGTTAATGAGAATAATTTAATTTTATATCTTCTGTTCTCAAGGGAAAGACGTTAAAAATTTTCCCTTTAGTTCCTGGAGAGAAAAAAATCCATAATTTAGTGTAAAAGAAAAAAAAGAAACAAAATCAAGTGAATAGGATTAGTCCACTAGTCAGAGTTTTCTTGGACCCCATTTCAACCCGATTTTCCCCTTTTGATGTGAAAAGAAAGTGTAATAATTTACAAAAATCCCCGACCCCAATGTTATAGTAAACATATCTTTTTAACCTTTCCATGACTTTGTGGTGTCTTTTTTTTTAAAACTCTTCTAACTTAGCAAAAGCAAACAACTCACTATTAAAATGATTTTTTTTCCTTCATCCCCTTAGGGGGGGACATGTGTAGATTGTGGTGGGGTTTCTTCCCTTTCCTTTTTTTTTTCCTTATGTCATCTCCTTTCTCCCTTAATGATGTTTAAATTTCAATCTGGTTTCCCGTCCATTGTGGATGGTACATGTGTTTTATAAGCAGTGGACAGAGTAGTTGTGATGTGGGTGGTTTGAGGGAGGGAAATTGTGTCACCAAAGAAGTGCATTCCACCTTTGTGGATGAAAATGAGATTCTTTCATGGGGGTTTACTGGGGCATATGTGTTAAAGGTAGGATGATACCGGGCAATGATAGATCCATGATTTGTGGAACTATGGCTGCCGTTGTGAGGTATGTGTAAAAGAGAAGAGGTGGGGTTTTTGATGTCTCCTGTCCATGACACAGAATGTTCCTGTATAATGGGGGGTAATTAGCCCCAAAACATTTAGTCATCATCACCTCAAAAATTGTATCGCAATTAACCTTTGTCTTTTGCAGTGTTTTCCCTAGCTGCAGGGTTGACAGTTTGGTGATTGTGGATTGAGATTGATTCATTTAAAACCCTCTTAACAAAATTTCCCTATTTTCAGGTTTTTTCCCGCTAAAATATTATACAATATTTGAATTCTAGCCATCTCTCCATGCCTCCCATATAGGTTTGTTTAACCTATGTCTAGAATGTTTTCACAGGACTTCTTTTATTTTCATCTTTTTAGAAAAATGCTTGTTCTTTTATCTGGGGTTTTTGGTTTCAAAATTCTCTTTAAAAATACCACATCCCCTATTATTCCTTTTAAGTCCTTTTTTATGAGAAAAAATATGGGCCTGTCGGCCAAACTATATAAATATTAACCCTTTGGGATTATGGAAGGGGAAAATTTACCTTAATAGTAAAAAAAAACAAATTAAGATTGTCTAATGCAAATTACAAAAAATTATCTTTTATTTTATGAAGCCCTTAAAGGGGAAAAAAACCCATTTACTTTTTTGACATTAAATATCTTACCCACGTGGCAGGCGCCATTACCCCATAAAAAAACCAAAAAAAAAAACACACAAAAATACCAAACAGACAAACCCAATCAATAACTTATTTTCCTAAATCCCAATTCAAATATGACAAAGAACAAAACCTCACCAATTAAAATCAACTTACTTAAAATTAAATACTTTAAAAATAAAACAATACTAACTGATTACGTGGGAAAAATGGAGATAAGATATCTGCTTACAAGATTGACAGGGCCTAGATGACGGGAAAGGAAAATGGTTTTAGGGAAAAAACCTCACCGGGGCTCTGTCCAATTCCTCCTCCGTGATCTAGACAGTTTACCCCTCTCCCCTCTTGCTTGAGAATCCGAGTCACGGCACCCTAAAAATTTGGGAAGCCTTTGTCTAACAAGTTCAACCTTCTTTCCCGATCGAAAAAAAAAAAACAGTGTACATGGATTCTTAGATCAAAATAGATAAAAAAAAAAAAATTTAAAAAATCCTCCATAGCTTTTTTTATATGGTTGATGGTGAGATGATTTCCTTCTAACCAATCACAGATAAAAATCTATAGGGTTACATTTTAGACCCAATCAGAAAAAAAACGTCTTATCATTAGAAAACGCTGACCAGTCATCAAGAATTGGCAAAAACAAATAATTTCAATTATTAAACCCCCAAAGACATTAGACACGATCAGATTTTGTATAAACTGAGGTTACTGGAGCATTGTGCCCGTATATCCCAAACTTTCGGGGTTAGTACATCGTTTTTGATTTAAAATCAACATTTTCTCTAGTCAAATAAAAAATATATGAGATTCATTAAATGTAGCTTTTAAATTTTTTGTGTGTATAGATCACTATGACCCGTTTTTTCTACGCAAAAATGTACTGTGCAGAACAAACTTTTATTGTACTTTATCAAAGTTCAGATCTTGCCCCTTTTAAACTGAAAAATTAGAAAAAGAAAATTCATGAACAGATCATTAAAATGGCTGACAGAAATTAAAAAAGGTTGCCCTTTTTTTCAAATTTATATAATTCACTTCAGTTCCACTGGACATTTTAAGAAAGAGAAGCGACGCAACAGATGTCTCCGTTTATCAATCACAAGGGCTCCTTTCCCGCATTTTTCTCTCTATTTGGGGGGGGGGAAGTAAGTGCTGAGTTTTGTTTTGTACCGGGATCCAGGGGGGGGGCACCCATAAATGTTTTTCATTTTTGATGGTTTAAAAGGGGCGGGG